>JAOYMZ010030532.1:0-16718 GCA_025802335.1 Pinguicula primuliflora | reverse complement strand
GGGGTGTAGGGACAAACTTAAAAAATAAATCGACGCAACTGTTAAGTTTTATCACGAGGATTGTGTAGTGAAAGAAAGGGAAATTGAAGAGTTGCGGAATAGGATTCGGAGTCTGGAATGTCTTGGAATCAAGCCAGTCGATGACCTGATTAACATGAATGTCGCCTCTGTGGAGCCAGTCGACGCCTTTGCGGAGCTAGTCGCCTCTGTGGAGCCAGTCACTGCCTCTGTGTTCCCAGTCGCCGCTTCAAAACCAGGTGCCTCCTCTAAATCAGGCGCCTACTCTATGGAACCATCTGGTGCCGAAAGTGATCATTCATACACATACATATACGACAACCCTAAATGATGGTTGGAAGGTACGGATGTGCCACCTGATCTTGTACATCCGGAAGACTTATACGTTGGAGATATTAAGTCTACATCTGCACCGATCATAAATGAAGAAACTGGTGAAGAACAAGAAATGGTTTGGAGTAATAAGAGAAAATGGGGGCCGTCGAAACACCAAAACTTGATATTTCCACGGCCTAAAACTAAGAGAACGAAGGTAATTTACAATCCAGATCCCTACACAGATGCGGGAAATGAATTCAAGCAATGTCTGGAATGTCTAAAACGTTGGACGAATACGAGTGATGCAGCACGTTGTCCGAAAGACATTCATGGTGGTTTTATGGACCTGGATCCAAAATTCTTCATCAACCTTATAGCAGAAAATTATTGGCTGAAGGATAATGTAAGTATTTATATCGATGGTTTGGCTCTAGTCATGTATATAACCATTATTTGTACCATATATAATAATGGTTGGTTTTCCACTTTCTCTTAGCATGTTGATGAAATCTTTTATCTTATGAGGAAGAGATCTGAAAAATACAAGAACATCTTCCCATAAGATGTTGCACTTGCTCCGACTGATTTTTGTACCCTTATCAATTACTTGTATGACAAGAAAGATTTTGCACGAAAGAAGAGAAATAAAACCTTACACGGGATGTTCAAAAAATACGTGAAACTTACCCCCGGCAAGGAACCGATGTGGTTGACTTGCAAGACCGTGTACGTGCCTTGGCTTGTCGATAGGATACATTGGGTGGCGGCTGTCTTGCACTTGGATGGAGGTCGGATCACCGTTATTGATAATCAGCTGACGGCTTATTCAGACAATCAGATCCAAAAGTTGTTGCATCTATTATGCACACCGATCCCGGATATTCTGAAACCTTTTAAAGAAAGCGCCATGTGGGGTGAGCTACTCGTAGAAGACGTATGGAAATGCTCCCATCCCCGAGGATCCCTTTCTTATGAGCTTCGAGTTGATCACGGGAGCATAGGGTAATAAGTTTATTCCAGTCACTCATATGTTGGGTAAGTTTAATTATTGTTTTAATTCGTTAACGAGTTGTTCATTAGTTTATATACAGCGGAGGTTGCGGGGTCTACATGTGCAGGAACATCGAATTACACATGATGGGCATCACAAATCCCGAGGACTACATGAATAATGATACATTGATAAATTATCAGAATCTATATGCTTTATCGATTTTTGAAGGATGCTTGGAAGCGTAACAATGTACACTTTAGGGTGTTTTATGTGGTTTGATGTACACTTCAACGTGTATGAATAAGTTTCACTAAATCGACATAACTTGTCGCGTTAAGAACGAATGCCTTGACAAGATTTGCGAACACAATAAAATCCGAACAAAATACATGATGAAATTAACTAAATTATAAGCTACTTTACACCGTCGGGAAACAAATGAATCCCTATATCGACACTTCATTTGCTATATACTATTATGAAGTTTATTCACCTGAACTATAAGCTACTTTGTACCGTCAGGAAATGAACGAATCCCTCTGTTGACACTTTATTTGCTATATACAATGATGATGTTTCTTCCCCTCCCCTTTGAGGAAGATTCCCGGCTCTTTGTGAGATTTGGCCCCAAAAGTACCCTGACTAAAGACATGAAATATTACAATCTGAACAGCTCTTTTTATCCCGGAAGACACACCAGCACCACTTCACTTGAATAAGGTGAGTCTTATTGGTAGAAGGCATTGGTAGAAGGCAGCGACACAGAAGAATATTGTGAGTCTTATTCTGGAAAAGAAAAAGGAAGCGACGTTGGCAACAATGTTGTGAATGAGGAGTATGTTTCTAGTTAGTTGTTGCACTTGCATATACTTATATAGGGACTGGAATTATCATACTTGCATCATGGACGTGGTATACGAAGGATATGAAAAGACGCGCTTTGTTAGTGAAAAGACGCGCTCTGTTAATGAAAAGACGTTTCTTCACCCAAATCATGGAAAGACTAAACGTGCATGCTCACGCGCAGTCTACGAAAAGAATTGCTATGGTTTTAGAGCCCGAATGCTGTAATCGGGTTAATCACGTTTGATCGCGATATTCCCGATAGTCGTCGTAATAACCTCGACACTATTCAGGTTAACAGATTAACTTTTAAAATAAAAATATTTTAATAATTAATATATATTGACATATATAAAAGTAAATTGTGTTGGAGGATGGTATAATGATATGTGTGTCAAAATTATTTATTCTCATACAAGTCAATTGTATTCTCATACAAGTCAATTGTTGTGAACAAAGAGATTTCATTGAATTCCTAGAAGGAGTAATTACATGTATGAATCATTATATTCCGACATAGTGCAATTACATGTAAAGAATGGAGTTGTGTGGGGTCAAGACTCAAGAGTGATTAGTTACAGGTCAGGAAGACGGATTTAGGAATAATTATTGGATCCTATTAATTTATGAACCTAGGGTATGGGGACCGAGCGATTAATTCGGGTTCACCACATCTAGTTGTGGAGTTGTCGAAATTATTCTAGCCTCAAGGGTTTAGTGACCGACCAAAGTATTCGAGCATACCACATTTAGTCGCGTAATTGTCGAAATTATTCTAGCCTCCACGGTTTAGGTCGCGACTAAAGTATTCGGGTATACCACGTGGAGTCGCGTAATTGTCAAAATTATACTAGCTTCTAAGGTGTAGGGCCTGACTAAAGTATTCGAATACACCATGTCTAGTCGTGTATTTGTCGAAATTGTTCTAGTCTCTAGGGTTTAGGGTTTGACTATTGTATTCGGGTAAACCACGACGAGTCACGTAGTACTCGTCGTTGATAGAACCTCTAGCTTTAGGAACCGACTCAACGTATTTGGGTACACCACGTCCAGTCGAGTAGTTAACGTCTCTATGGTTTAGGGTCCAATTCGACCAATCTGTGTAGGGTTTATGGCCCGAATTAAAAATTTGTGTATACCACACATTGTTGCGATCTTACCGTCAGATGTGATTAGAATAGCGGATACTGTGCTAACTACAGGATAGTTGGAACACGAATGCCTCTTCCGGAATATCCACAATTGTCCGAGGTCGGGATGATTGTTGTGTTTGTTCCGAATATGTTACACAGGATATTTAATTATGATATAACAAAGTTCTGGTGGATTGTTTATTGTTAAATATAAAGTGCCCGATGACGTGTCCGAACTTACCACGTATTACAGACGTGAATAGAATAATTGATTACGTACTTATTACAGGATAATTTTCGGAAGAACGCTTCCGAGATAACGACGATGGGTCGCGGTCTTATTGATGGGTGTGTTATTTAATAATTAATGGACCGACTTCAATTATCCAGGCATATCACACATTGTTCTGATCTTACAGTCAGACGTGATTAGAACAGCAGATGTTGTGCTAACTACAGGATATTGGAGCACGAATGTCTCTTCCGGGATATCCATGATTGTCCGAGGTCAGGATGATTGTTGTGTTTGTGCCAAATATGCTATACGAGATATTTAATCATGGTATAATAAAGATGTGGTGGATTGTTTATTGTTAAATGTTTAGTGACCGACAGCGTGTCCGGGCTCACCACGTATTATCGACGTGAATAAAACAATTGATTATGTACTTATTATAGGATAGTTTTCAAAATAACGCTTTCGGGATAACTACGATGGGTCGCGTTCTTATCGATAGGTGTGTTTGTTTAATAGTTAATGAACCGACTTTAATTATCCGGGCGTACCATGTATTGTCGCGATCTTACCGTCAGGCGTGATTAGAACACTGGATGTTGTGCTAACTACAGGATAGTTGGAGCACGAATGCCTCTTCCGAGATATCCACGATTGTTCGAGGTCGGGACGATTGCTGTATTTGTTCCGAATATGCTAAAGGGGATATTTAATTATAGTATAACAAAGCTTTGGAGGATTGTTTATTATTAAATGTAAAGTGCCCAACGGCGTGTTCGGGCTTACTACGTATTAGCGACGTGAATAGAACAATTGATTATGTGCTTATTACAGGATAATTTTCGGAATAATGCTTCTAGGATAACCACGATGGATCGTGGTCTTATCAATGAGTATGTTGTCTAATAGTTAATGGACCGACTTCAATTATCTGGGCGTACCACGCATTGTCGAGATCTTAATGTCAGACGTAATTAGAAAAGTGGATGCTGTGCTTACTACAGGATAGTTGGAGCACGAATGCCTCTTCCGGGATATTCGTGATTGTCCGAGGTCGGAACGATTGTTGTGTTTGTTCCGAATATGTTATACGGAATATTTAATTATGGTATAACAAAGCTCTGATGGGTTGTTTATCATTAAATGTTTAGCGATCAACGGTGTGTCCGAATTTACCACGTATTACCGATGTGAATAGATCAATTGATTATTTACTTATTACATGATTATTTTCGAAATAACACTTTCGGGATAATCACGATGGATCGTGGTCTTATCGATAGGCATGTTGTTTAATAGTTAATTGATCGACTTCAATTATCCGGGCTACCAAACATTGTCGTGATCTTACCGTCAGACGTGATTAGAATAGTGGATATTTTGCTAACTACAGTATAGTTAGAGTATGAATGTCTCTTCTGGGATATACACGATTGTCCGAGATCAGGACGATGGCTGTGTGTTGTTCCAAATATGTTATACGAGATATTTAATTATGGTATAACAAAGTTGTGGCGGGTTATTTATTATTAAATGTTTAGTGACCGACGATGTGTCCGAGTTTATCACGTATTACCGACGTGATTAGAATAACGAATTATGTGCTTATTACAGGATAATTTTCGAAATAATGCTTTCGGGATAACTACGATAGTTCGCGATATTATTGTCGGACGTGGTTAGAACAGCGGATGCTGCTGCTTACTTATCCAAAAAAAACAGCGGATGTTGTGCTAATTACAGTATAGTTGGAGCACGAATGAAATGAATACAACTGAATCCTTATTTTCAAGTCTCAATTAAATGTTCAGCATGCAAATGAAAAGTTGGAAAAGGTACAATACGAACTACAGGCTGCAGCCATTACTCCCGCCATCCCTTGTAGTTTCGTTTTTCTTATCAACACGTCACCTGTTGCATGTCTTCGTATAGTGTCTGAGAACACCGCACTTCTGGCAGCGATTCTTGCGCTTCATTGTTGCTTCGCCTTCCAATGTCGAATGCGGAGAAATTTGTCTTCCTAACTTCTTGTCATGAACCTTTTGGGGAGAAAAAAGTACATTGATGGGAACGACATGGAGATGTATGCTGCGAAATTCTTCCTCATCATGTACCCTTGTGTAGTCCGGCGCCGGCGAGTTAGGACTGTGTGTTCTCGTGTCAGATTAATTTGCTGCTGCAAATGCATCTACACAAAGTGACTTGGTCTGAATGTTCATCTCGACTTCTTTCTCATTGACGTTGAGCTGACGTGCACCCCGTCCGTTAGCTTTGGTCTCACCCGTTGCCACATCAATTATCACAGACTAGTCTCTACATAACCATGGAGCCAACTTGCGGGCATTCTGCCACTCTCTTTGGACGCAAAACAATTTATGAGGTGTGTCTCGTTGAATCCTCATTTTCATGTTGATTTAAAAATCCCACAACATCGTCGTCATTACGCAGGAAAATAGTAGACTCTGCATGGTCGAACTTCCTTTTAGAATTTTATTGCAAAACTAAATCTGTTGTATCTCCATTAAGACCATATTTAGTGTAAATGAGATCTAATAAAGATGCGATCGATAGGTTGTCCTCGATTTGAACAACTCTCAAACTACAGGCGATGCCTGTTTCTATAAGCTCAGGAAGATTCTTTACTTTATCAAGATTTACAATCTTATAAAATAAAGTCAGCTTCATCTGCAAATAATAAAAAACAGAGCAGCATATATAATATAAATACGTAGAATCAAGGAGTTGGATTACTCGACCAAGCATGGTAATCCCGACTACAGATATCGGGTGACCGAACGCAGGCCGTGACCTGTATTCTTGTCTCTTGACCTCAAATTGACTGAATTAACCTAGAGAATGAACATTCGAATCATGTAATTGAGATTCTCACACAAAAATGCATGACCCATATCGAGAACTAAATAATCCTGTCCATAAATCAGTTAGAATTCTAAATCAAATGCACCTTCAAAAATAGAACACGGATTAGATCAAGGAGTGAGGTTACTCGATCAAGCACGGTAATCACGACTACAAGGTGTAGGATGACTGAACGCAGGCCACGGCCTGTATTCTTGACAACAAATCGACTGAATTAACTCAAAGAAAGGACGTTCGAATCAAGGAATTGAAATTCTCACACCAAAATGCATGACCCTACTGAGAACTAAATAATCATGTCCAAAAATCAGCTAGAATTCAGAATCAAACGCACCTTCAAAAATAGAACACAGATTAGATCTGCCCTATTCACGTTGCGCCCGTTGATGCTCTCTGTCTCTCTCGATCTCTTTGAATGTATTTTTGTAAAAATTGAGCCTAGAATAGGGGAGAATAGAAGAAAAATATTGATCTATATTTTTCGACGACCAGAAAATCGTAACGGTAGTTGGAGATGGCGGGAATGAGTGTTATTACGTTAGTTGACAGTTTAATATCAATTTAAATGTATTCGACTTTCAATTTATTTTTAAAGATAAATATTATATTTATAATTTTTTTTTGCGAGCGTCGGCTTATCCAAGAAAAAAAAAAAAACTTCTGCTACTGCCCCGCTACTCTGTGGGCGATACTGCGTAAAATGAGGTTGAACAGTTGGAGTAATCTCCTCGTTCCCTCCATCAGAGTTCGACTGAAAAATTGGGGGTTGTTGTTTGACAATTCAGCTCCTGCGTCCGATAGCCCGTAGGATCAACCGCAATGGAGATTGGCAGCGGCGAACATGGCGCGAAAGTAGTGATGCCGACTCCATAGTTCAGACCCTGCTAAGAGATCTGCCGACAAATTTTCTTCTATAGGAACAAATGGGAGAATCACTGCAACACATGCTTTCATCAAGTCTCGTAGTCGATTCACCTTCGAAACCAGGTACACATTCTCATCTCATCCGTGGAGAAAGTTGACAACCACTAGACTATCTAATAGAATTTTAACATTCGATAGTCTCAGGTCTCGAATTGCTTCAATTCCTCTATGAATTGCCCAAAGCTCCACCTGGATGACCGAGCAGCAACCGATTTTGCCTGCAAAGCCCCTCACCCACTTGGCGGACGAATCCAGCACGACACCCCCAAAGGCTCCCTCAGAAGATGTACGATACACCGATACATCCACATACAATAGAAAATCAAAGGCACAGTTAGGTGAAGCGATCGATACTCCAGAGGTCAATTTTAAGCCTCTAAGTCCTGTAGACCGCATTTTCATTTGTCCAGCAAGTCTGTAAAATACCTTTTGGTTTACACAAAGATGTGAGTTAATACATGATAATAATTCAGCACACAAGGTCGAAATGTTCTGAAACATTGCAAAGTTGCTTGTTGTCCACAATTTCCAAACTGTTATTGAAAATAGGATGGGCAGTTGTGTGCGTGCACTATGTAATGAAGATTCAAACAGAACATATTAACATGCTCCCTTTTATAGAGAAATTGAAAGATACAAGTTTGAGTAAGTTTGGGAACTTCCGTATTTATGTCTTGTGTGTTCACACCTTGCGAGAGACTTCTTCGGACTTGGGGCATGCATCTGGTTTCTTCCATGGCCTGAGGACGCCTTTGATCTCAACATAACTCTGATCAGCTTCAGGATGGTCTGGAAGTTGAAAGCATCAAAGATTCATCACTTCATGCTCTGGCTAGAAATGGATCATTTGGAGAGTGAACTTTCCTAATTTGTATTGCACTTTTCTTGGTGATCTTCGAACTATAGAGACATTTTGTGCTCAAATGTCCTCTTCAATGTTGTATAGGGCTTCTAGATGAACATGTTTGATGAAGACACTATCCGCAAAAGGCCAACGTCCAGAGAGAGAATTTTTATAAAATCAGCATGTCCTAGACTTATGTTTCTCTGTCATATAATGATAGTATCTTCTTCTTTGTTTCATAACTTCTTCCTCAGGGTTCTTTGAATTATTATTATTATTTTTTTAGCTTCATGAGAAGATATCTATATGATCTGATCATCCAGATCTTCATCCATAAGCTTGTATAATGTCATTCAAGTTAGGAAAGACACTATAAATTTTCTAGATTTCCAGTCGCATATTATTTTGCTCAAGCTCTATCTTTCTTTGCCAAATATGGGCATATATTCATTCCTCAACGTAGAATCAAGACTATAGAATAGATGTAGCTCGAAATTTCAGTTTTCATGACCTCTAAGATGATGAAAATCCGAAGCTTCAAAATAGGAAAAATAAGTGTATCATCTTCCTTTTTTCCTTCAAAGAGATCTTGAACTTGTGTAGTTTTTATTATTGCATTCAAAACATGTTAAATCCATACAATAACCCATATATTGATATGAGAGTAGTAATGAATCAAAACATGATAAGTAGGTGTGAATATATGCTAAAAAGTAACTAAAAATACTTGAGTAAGTTGAACAAAGTATCCTTAATACAATCCCTCACACTTAAACCTTGATTGTCCTCAAGTAAGCTCCTAACCATTCATACTCGTAACATGACTATAAAAGACTCAATAAACGAAATAAACATACATAAAGACTCTAGAATTGAACAACATAAGGGAAAAACCAAAAAGAAAAGAGGAGAAAGGAGGAACAAGAAATATGAACAGAGACTCAAATATGCATAAAGATGCATCCATTGCACAAAAAGTATATAGTGCACTCCTTTCCAATATAGGACTAAGATGTCCTAAATCCCATATATTGAGCAAACTGCAACTCCCTCAATGAGATATACTCGGAAAAATGCCGAAACACACCTTACATTGTCGTTCTCCAACCTAAGCAAAGAAAAGCAACCTCAATATTTCTCCTAAGAAAAGGATTGGCTAACTATCTCCTCTAGTCCTCACTCCATCAAATGAAAAGATCATACTTACTCTTACATACTTCAAAGTCTCCCTTATAACTCCTTAAATTCTATGAACCTCACTTTCTTGCCTTGAAGCCTCAAAAGAGTTTTTCATCCAAGCATCTTTCTCAATTTTCACCAAGTATTTATTGCTCCTCATCACCATGATCTAAGACCATGCAGAGCTGATATCCATTTTTTTCATCTCTTTTTTTCATATTTTTTTCTTTTTCTCATGAACAACTCAAGAATCCTGCAAAGTTCATCATGTAGCTCATACAAAGACTTAAAAATAATTACACAATCAGAAAAACCTTACCATGAAACCATAGAGAGGAGCCTATGAAGATGAAAATGGTCATATGCACAGAAGAGAGCAAGATAGGGTGGGTACTTTTGATCCAAAATTTTGGAAAAGGGCCAAATTTAGCTCAAATGAACCGTAAGGAACTCCCTCTCCCCCATACTTAGAACCTTTATTCTCCCCAAGAAACTTAAAACAAATAGCACAGGCTTTATAGTGAAGTTTAGGGGTAAAAAAATAGGAAACAATGCCTTATATGGTGCTAAGGGGTGAAAACATGGTTAAGTTGATATATAAAGCTAATCTTATGGACAATCACTATGTTCTAATTATCATAAGATGAATATTTAGGGGTGAAAGCATAGATTTGAGCTAAGAAAGGCATGATAAAGGGTAATCTTTCACATGATGAGGCAAAGAAAAGGGGAACCTCGAAAGCATAGCCTATCTTTGAGGAGATGAAGAAAATCAGCAATGTCCTTTGCATGAAGTGAACCAAATATTCATATATGACTCATAAACTGCAAGAGAACTTGAGAATTCATGTTAATATGGAATTGAAATAGCAAAAATCAGAAAAAAAAATAGAATGAAAAAGTACCGAAATTGAAAAATAAAATGCAAAAACAAAGACAAACTAGAGTGGTGGATTGCCTCACATCTTGCGCTGCATTTTGAGGTCATATCTCGACCTTTGCTCCTTAATCAGGAGCATCATGGAGCAAGACATCTTCTTTGGTCCCTGTTACTTCAGATTTGGAAGGATTCAGATCAACATGAGGTGCACCACTTTCATCCGGAGGTTTGGTGGGTTGATTGATGATTTCATCCATCTCATGTGGTGTTTCTTCCTGCTATTTTGGCTTTCCTAGATGTCGATCTTGCTTGACTTGAGGTTTCTGCTCAGTTTCAGCCAAAGCAGAATCGTTAGCAGCACAAGAAACAGCAGAAACAGTAACACTCACCTCTCCTTTCACTAGGTGATCTGAGTGCTAAACATTCCATTGAGGCTGGAGATTTTTGTCAAACTTTGAGGCTTCAAGATCAAAATGATGAGGTTTATATCCAGGAATGGAAGTTACGGCTCCAGTTATGGCTTCCATCTGGCCAAGCTTTTCTTCACTGAAAGTGAGCCAACCTGTGCTCCTGGGTGTAGTGTGAGGTAACCATGTCTCTCCTTGTCCTTCCGGAAGCCATTCTCCATCTAGCAGGTCTTGATTGGGTCTCTAAACCTTATAAATAAGATGTTTATAATCATGGAACGTGAATTCTGGGGGTTCGTTATCAGAAAAGTAGTACCAAGAGCCATCATCATCATCACTGTCTTCCTTATCATCACTGTCTTCCTTATCATCATTGTCTTCTTCTTCATTATCTCCTGTCTCAGACTCATTCTCAAAATCAAATTAAGCATCATATGGATCCAAATTCACAGTATATTTATATACATCCATAAATATAAAGCAAGTGGCATAATATTTATGGATGAACATAGATCGAGCATAACTCTATAAACATGGCATTTACCTATCAGACAAGGGATAATTGGGATACCTGGATAACCACACTTCCGGGAAGCTTAGGTTCCTGCTCCACTTTAAGGTGATGGCACCTTCTCTTCTTATGAGTGTTATGGCATGATTCTTTGGATTTGCATCAGGTTGAGAGGACAATCTTTCAGAATCCTTGGCATGCGCCTTATTCATACTCTTGGCCAATTGACTCACTTGCTTCTTCAGATTCTAAATGATCTTCCTTAATCCGTTTGGAATTAAAAACTCCTCTTTTGCAAATTGATCAAGTCTTTCGCCATATCCTCCAAGTTACTCAGCCTTTTACCAACTTCTTGGGGCTGATTAGGGAATTGATGCTATGGATTCAAAGCATTGTTAGGATTTAAACTAGGGTGTGGCCTATAATTACCATAGTTGTATGGTCTCCTTTGATCATGAAAGTGCATAGCTGAGGCAACTCCTTCATTGGTGTTATTTTCTTGAATCGTAGGGCACTTGTCCGAGGTATGATCGTGTGAAAGGCATATTTGACAAACTAGTAGATTTTTCTTTCTTTATTTTTCATCATTCAACTTCAAAATCTTGGCTTCAAGGGCCTCAACCTTCTTAGCAAGGCTTCTATCCTCTCCCTCAACACAATTTACCTTCTCAATAAATCCTCTTGCTCTCATGCATTGAGCCTTCAGCTAGCATCATCCAGGATGTGCAAGGCATCAAGGGATATCTTGTTCAACAAAAAACCTCCACTTGAAGCACTAACCATCCTCCTTTCTGCAGACAATAAATCATTATAGAAGTAGAGAGTTAAATCTTAGTCAGTAAAATCATGGTATGGGCAAGATAAAACCAAACGATGAAATCTATCACTAAAAGAATATAAAATCTTATCACATGCTTGTTCACCATTGTTTATCTCTCTTTTCATCTTGTTTTGCTTCACAGAAGGGAACAGTTTCTACAAGAAAGCTTGCTTCAATCCATTCCATGTAGTGATTTTTGCAGAAGGAAGGTAGAAGAATCATTCCTTTGCATTGCTTTTGAGAGAAATAGGGAAAGCTCTCATATTGATGACATCTTCACTAATAACTTTAGGTTGCATGCTCGTGAATATGGTATGGAATTCAGACAAGTGCCTTATGAGATCCTTAGGCAATTGATGCATAAGTCCAAATTTGAGTTCAAAGTTAGCTCGCTCAGATAGATCAGGAAATTCAACAACTTGCTCCCTCTTGTTGTAATCAGGGGCTATCATTTGCTTCAAAGTTTGAGGAACTTGATGATTTGCCATCTCTTTTTACCAATATCCAACTAAATCTTCCAAAACATCATTCCTTTGAGCTACGGGTGAGGTAGGGAAGTGTGCTTCCTCTTTGTAGCCAAATCTTTCTTAAGTGTTCTCTCGGGCTGAGGATCAAAAGTAGATAAATTATTAACCTTATGAGGTGCTCTTCTTGAAATGAAACAGCCAGGAACACAAAAAATCAACAGAAAAAACGAAAAACAAATGCATAAAAGTAATCAAAACATAAACAAACCAAACTAGAACCATTGTGTTTCCCCGACGACAATGCCATTTTGATGGTGGAATTTCTGCAGTGTTGTAAGGTATACAAATTTTGTAATTTATTTCTATTAATATAAATTAAATTATATTCAAAAGGAGGTCCTATATGGTGACGGCTCCGTGTTCCTCACTTTTTTGCCCTCAGTTCTTCCCTCAACTCAATTCCGACCACTAGGATCGCCCGTTGACGGAATTGGGCACATCGTAAGAAACCTTATACATAGAAGATCATATGTTCATGTTTAGTTTCGGTTCCAGCGACTTCGTTGCCGGAATTTTCTAAAACCCTATTTAGGACTACTTAACCCAAGGGGAAGTGTGAACCCTCCATTAAACGGTGATAACGTCGTCGGAACATCACCAAAACTTGAACATATGATCTTCTATGTATAAGGATTTCAACGATGGGCTTAATTCCGTCAACGGGCGATGCTAGTGACGGGAATTAAAAATGTGTGTTCATTTGTGTGTTTATTTATATGAGCATTGATCCTGTCCCATTCATATATTTCTAAATATATATATATATATATTTTGCATAAAAAAATATGAACCTGTAGCATTATTCTAATGGAATTGCTACATTTACAAAATGAAAATGACAAAATTTATTTCTTAACAAAACCACTGTTATTTTTGCCTTGCTAAAAAAAACCACTGTTATTTTATCAGGTTTCTGTGATGTGAGTGATTCGTACCAATTTTATAGTTTTTCTAACTCTATTTACTAGTAATTTTAAAAATTTACGAAAAAAAGAAAGAAAGAAAACAAATTCAATTCCAGGTTCTCTATTTTGGACACAAGGTCACCTGTCTGATCCGTTCCACGGCATTCTTTGCCCGCAGATCTGCTGCATCGGACGTGGGCAGCTTTGCGAACTCCAGCCTGGACGTGCTGAAAACCGGCTGTATCTCCTTCTCCCTGAGTTCCTTGACTTGCTCGGCCAGGCTGATGCTCCTGGAGTTGAACATCGTCATGAAGGTGGTCTTGTTCCCGGCGGCGTGGCTGATGCACGCGTCGATGATGTCTTCGGCCTTGTGCAATACCTCACGGATCTGCTTCTCCCAGGTCTTGAAGTTCTTGCCTTTGGATTTCGTGTCGGCGTTGTCCTCCAGGAAGGATTTCATGTTCTCAAGTTCCTTCTGGAGCTGATTCAGCTCGCCCGACGCACCGGCAATCAGGCGGATCTCACGGAGGGCGAGCTGCTTTACGTTGTCAAGAAGGAATGATACCGCCGCGTCCGCCATTGGTGAGGATCTCCCCTTCCAGCTGATTTACGTTGTCCAGAAGGAGTGACGAGGTTGAAACTCCACGCAAAAATTACTCAGAGAACTCAAGAAAGGTATTCCAATTTAAAGAGTAATGCATCTACTTTTTTTTTTTGATCCTTTTTATAAATTCATGCCAAGTAACATAACCACACACAATATGGTTTATGAAAAAGATCAGGGTACAAATAATATTAAACTACAATAAATAATATATCACACAATTTGGCAGCAACACTAAAAAAAATTGTTGGTTCGGTTAGTCTAGACAAAAAAAATCAATTTAAATATAAAATTTTTATAAAGATAAAATTGAAGACCATTTCTAGCATTCTCATTGGACAGTGTGTAGGAATGGTAAGACACCGTTTAAATACAGTGTTGATTTTATTGCTATTAAAATTTATATTTATAAAATTTTATTGCTATTAAAATTTATATTTATAAAATTTTAATTCTTTTGGTTAACTTGAATTTATGACTTGTGCTTAAATAGTTTCCGTATGAAATTTCAAAAAATGGTGAAGATTTGTTTCTAAAAATAGATCTTACAAATATTAAAATAATTTTTGAAATTATATGAAAAATAATATTCAATATTACGTTATTTTTGCTGCCATAAAATTAAGACCTTAACCTATAAAATCTAAACGCTATAGCATATTACAAAATAGTAATCAAAAACTGAAACCCTAAAATTGAACCCTTAACCTATAAATTCTAAAGTTAAACTTTATTTAAAAATAATAAGTAAATATTACGACAGTTTCACCATTGAGAAATTAAAAACCAAACCCTCACTCTTAAATGTTAAACTCTATTAAAAATAGTAATTAATATTTCGATAATTTTACCGTCGAAAAATAAAAATGCTAAATTCTAAATTCTGAATTCTAAATCCTATAAATCTAAATAACATATATCCATAAAAATATTAATTAATAAATAATAATTACTTTTTAATTTTTATGAATAATAATGCTATTTTTTATTAGAAAGGTGCTGTATTTTGGGTGTCATAATTTTCTCACAAAGCACCCTAACATTTTTTTGTTATTATTAGAAGTAAGGCACATGTGACATGACATTCATGTTAAAATAACGAGTGGTGATATGTCCCACTCCACTGAAAATTCTATACATCAAAAAATTTTTGCACTAAAAACGCAATAGAAGTTTAGCACTTGGGTCTATAGGGTTTAACTCTTGGATTTAAAGGGTTTTAGTCATTGGGTTTATATTTAGCTCTTGGGTTTATAACATTTAAATTGGGTTTTAATTTTTTGCGGCGGCGAAGTTGTCGTAGCATTACCAATTTATTGCCTTTTTATTGCTATTTTTTGTGAGGTATAGCAATCCTCCACTCCACTACACATTCCTGCCACACTCCTACGCTTACACAGATTTTTAAATTATATTCCTTGTGTTGTACATTCCACATAATGTACAACACCACAACAGAGGAGTGAGGTAGGAATAGAAAGGTGGAGTGCGTTATAGCAGTAAGGCAAAATTACTGATGCCATGTGAACCCAATGACCAAATACCAATGCTGCCGGGAGCACAATTTGGCAACTTGCATTATGTAATTAAACCTACCACGCTGTGCCCATAAACTATGAATAATTTATACATACTATATTTTAAATTATGGATTTGATTAACGTTGGGGTTGTGGATCATGAGGTCATATCAACAATCATTCCGAAGATTTCACGTTTGAAATCAAAATTTATCATTGGGTGGAATATTTTCACAATTTGAATTAAATTTCATGATTTAGAAGTCTTGATTTCAAGCTTCAGTATTTAACAGATCTAATTTATAGGAGGTTTTGGGCTGAGTATAAATCCCGTAAATTAGTCGGGAATGTAAAACTCTCTGATACTAAGAGGAGCAAGAATACTTCTGCACAAAAAAATTTGAATAGGAGTCATTTTAAAGTTTTAGATTTTCTCAATGAAATATCTGGTATAAAAATTCATGATATATTTGAGAATGAACTATTTTTTTTGGTAATTTTTCCGAATCAACTCTACTCATGATCATTCCTAAATCAAACCAAAAATTATGCCACGTGATGATGTGAGGTGTGAGCAGAATCAATGCAGCAACTTGGATTCCTTGTAATCTCTTTAATCGTAGACTTCAATAAAGAAATTCTCGATTGGCGTTACAGTCATTTTTTTAAGCTTACATTATGTCATCAGGAGATTCACCATCTGTGTTTATTTTTATCTTACATAGTTGGTATGGCGCATGCATCTAATGACTCATTGAATGCAGTAAGATGTGAAGATGCAGACAGGGATGACGATTAAATAAATCATACAGTTGAAGAGTGGATTTATTTTATTCATATTAGGAGTTGAGCATATAAACTTAGGATGCGCTCCTCCCTTCCAGCATCCTCAGCGCACTCCCTTTCCCAGCATCCTTATTAACATTACCTCCAGTACCAAAAATGATATGGGTACCTCCCACCCAGCACCTCCACAGAGCACCCCCAGCTGACGTGGCCTACACGTCAGCGGCCACGTCAGCGGCCACGTCAGCAGTGGCCGCCACGTCTGTATTTTTTTTTTTTTTATGAAAAGTAGCATTTAGCCCTTGAGTTTATAGTGTTTAGCCCTTGGGTTTATAGTTAGCTCTTGGGTTTATAACATTTAAATAGGGTTTTAGATTTTTTCGACGGCGAA
>JAOYMZ010030521.1:0-16722 GCA_025802335.1 Pinguicula primuliflora | reverse complement strand
ATCTTCATCTAAAAAATATAAGCTTTCAAATGGTGCGATCAATTTCGAAAACGGATGGTTCTACGAAAAAATCGTTCACACGAAGAGAAAACCGTTATCAAGACTGACCATACGAAGCGCTCCCCATAATTATATATATTAAATGGACCCAAAAAGTTATTTATTCAATGCAAGTGACCTTTGATAACTACGTGGAGCTCTCAGTCCATTGGAATTGGATGCATTAAATTGTCTGGTGGGATAAAAGTCAGATTTCCAAAACGTTTACCTACCTAAGAAAAAAGATTTCCAAAACGTTTGAAACTCCTTTTTATGAACAAAGTTTTGGTAGGCCATTTCATTAGGGTTCATACATAGGCCAACATCTTCGAGTATGGAAAATCGTCAAGTGTGTAAACTCGATAGAAGCATTCATTGCTTCAAATGGTCAAGACGATTTTGGCCCTCGCTCAGTCATAGTCCCTACACAATATCCATCAAATCGTGATGGTCGAGGATTCGGGCATACCAACTGGGTTTCATTGTCATGGTTTCACATTACTAGCAATGACAGTGGGCATGACGGGGACATGAACATGGACGTTGTTTAGAGTTTAGGGATGGCGGTATGGACTTGGGGGTGAACATGGGTGGATTGGAGACATGGATATGGATGTTGTTTTGAATATCCATGCGTTGCTCATCATTATCTGATTATGATTTCTTCTGTTCACCGAGTCTAGATGATCGGAAGTCGGATCGATTCCAAAGCACACATCCATTGGCGATTCCAAAACCGGTGGCAGATTTTAATTCCGACGACTAAAAGTCACGTGCAGCTTAGATAGTAAACTTGCCTTCTATGTCGCCGAAATAAAAATCCAGCACTAGTTTCTAAATCACTAATCAGAAGGCCTGTTCAAATCGGTACAACTTTAGACCATATGCATTTGCTGTTGAAATGAAGAAGGGGCAAGTTCCCACACCGGTTGGAAGAAATGAAATATGCAAGTATAAATAGGAATAGTGAGGGTAATTCAATCACCTTAGTACCAGGGTTTTGAGGATGATACCTATATTTCTAGTCTGTTCACCCCCACGTGCACCGACACACACGAGACCCGTCTGTTGGGGTCGGTTTATTCAAGGGCTCGTGACCCGTCTGTTGGGATGATCCGATTTATTTAAAAATTATATTTCAACATTTGCCACAAGAAAAATAATAATGGATTGAAGTTATTTGGAGGAACTTCCCTAATCACATATGAGCCCTTATAAATTTCCTTTTGAAAACCCCATGAGCGATGCTACAGAGACAAACAACAAACCGAAAAATTAAACCGAAAGTGGGGAAATGACAAATTTACCCCCTACTAAGCACAATAGCACTGGCCGGGCCAGGAGTAAAATTATTTTTTTAGCCACTTTCGTTTTAATTTTTCGGTATCTTGTTTGTACTAATGACATTTCCCAAACCCTATTCAATTGAATTCGTCATCAACTATACAAAAATTGAATTCGTCATCACTAATTACCTAAAAACAGAAATTGAATTCCTCAGTGCTGAAAATCAACTGCTCTTAAAGTCTCAGCAGTCAACTTCCTTTGTGAATTTATTGAATGGTGACCTTTGGAATTGTAGCTAATCAACTCTAATTACTAGACTCATTTATAAGTATCGGTCGTCATACCAAATCCAATCTATTTATTACCGCTTTGCATTGATTGCAATGCACACCATTTGGACCTTCTTACATGAACGGATCATGTAGTTTCGATGTGTCAAACTCGTAGTTGATCCACGATCTCGGTCTTTAATAAACAAATATTAATCATCTATACCATAAGTCGGGAAACAAGCAGGTCATGCCCGTTTATAACAAGTCTGGACCTGAACATTTTTCAGTACTATCACTTTTTTTTTTATAAGTAAAACTATGCTCACGATTAAACTATAGGATATTCACTCATGATTTCCTAAAATTATATTCATGACTAATTTGAGTGACTCATATCCGGTGTTGATTGAGGCCTGAAATCAAGATCTATTTAAAAAAGAGCTCACATCTTTGTCATTAGACTAAACTATAGGATAGTTGTTTTACTTATGAAAAGCATATTAAACCTCCGTATATGGAATTTGTTATACCAATTATTTCCATATTTCCCTATATGTTTGGCATACTGGCTGATACATAAAGGGACCTGATTTTATCATAATTTTCAAGTTGGAATAAGAAATCTTCTCTTTTTCAAATTTCAACATGGTGTAAAAACAGGTTAGACTTGCATCATCATCTACAACATAGATAAACCCTAGGTTCGACTACCACCTTCAAACATGGGTGACAAAGAGGGGTTGGCCTGTCGGTTTTAAGAATGATAATCACATTCAAATGTCATGTGCTCGATTTTTCTCAGCGATATGAGCCTGTCACATATGCCTTGTCAAGTGTGGCTTACCTTTTTGTCATGATTTGCAAGCTATTGCGGTAGGGCATTAAGTTTACCTACCTCGATGGGATTCTCATATTATCAAAAAAAAAAGACATCTTGTGCTAAGTCAACTAAATTTAGTGGCCTCCCATTTCAATCACTTAGATATGTTGGATACACAAAATTTTCAATTCTGGACACTATAGTTGGAGACAATACAATTTGAGTATATTGTCATCCATCAATGAAAGAATTATATATAAGAGACCAAAAATATATAATCCACCGAGAGTCCAAGACTTCATTCTCGAGAATTTCTAAACCCTTAATAAATATTGTTTGGGATTGTGGGCTACAATCAATCGTCATAAGCTTATTGTTTTAATGAGGGTTGCCTACCTTCTACATTATATTAGCCCACACACGCGCACCTGCGCACACGAGGCCCGAGCCTAGAGAGAGGCGGATCTATTTTCTAACATGGTATTGGAGCGGGCGGTCTAAGGCCCGAGAGTGTTTCAGGGAAAGTCCCGAGTGTGTTGGCCCCATGGGTGGGCCCATGGGAAGTTTGGCCCAATTTGAGCATTGTTTCAGGAGGCCTCGATGAATGTTTCCGAGGTCCTCGTAATTGTTTCCGGGAAAATCTCGAGTATTGATCCCAAAATGGGAATTGGCCTAAATGGGCATTATCAGTGTCATTGTCCAAGTCCAACAGGGTTTACCTAATTGGACTTGAGGGGGACTGTTTAGGATTGTGGGCTACAATCAATCACCATAAGCTTATGATTTCAATGAGGGTTGCTCACCTTCCTAATTATATTAGCCTACACACGCGCACCTGCGCACACGTGGCCCGAGTCCAGAGAGAGGCGGGTCTATTTTCTAACATAAATAACTATATACGAAGGTTCAAGAGAGCGCTGAGTGTTGCAGAAAAACAGCCTATGGTGCAAAGTTCTCATATCAAAATATGCAAAGGATGGCCGAATACAGGTGGGGAGACTGAAGTCCTTACATGCAACTGGTGGACAACCAACTGAAACTAGAGGAAGGAGAAGAGGACCGAAATCTCACTCTTTCTGGTGGCAAGACTTGCAAGTCATCTTACAAGAGGACTGGTTTGCAGAGCAATGGGAAATCAAGATTAATGACGGAAGATCAACCAGCTTCTAGACTGACAAATGGACAACTGATCAGACGCTAGCAGAAAAATTTCCAAGGCTTTACAGAAAAAAACAAAGACAAAAGATCTATTGATAGCTCAACATAGGGAATGGATCAAACATCGCCGGAATTACAAATGGGAGTGGAAAAGGGCACTAGACTCTCTAGAACTCACCGAATTACAAGATTTACAGATCATACTTTCAAACACTTCATTGCAGGAAAATACAAAGGACAGATGGTGCTGGAAAACAGGAAATCAAGGACACTATGCTGTCAAGGATGGATATCTCTCGGTAATAAACAATCAAACAGTAGCATATACTCCAGACAAGGTCAATGAAGTAAAAGCAGTGTGGAATGAATGTATATCTGCAAAAGTTTCTATACATACATGGAGGATGAAACAGGACAGATTGCCCACCAAGAAGAACCTGCAACTCAAAAATATCATTGATGATCAGCAATCACTACTGTGCAATATGTGCAAGGAACAGTGTGACACTAATAAGCACATATTTTTCGAATGCCCGAAAGCAATTGAAATCTCGAATGACTTACTGAAGTGGCTGCAAGCATCAAATCCTGTCCTAATTGGCCCAACTGAAGCAGCATTCACTGCACTGAAACCACCCGAAATCTGTCTGAATGTATGGAAGCCAATCTGGGCTGCCATAATCTGGCAAATATGGAAGAGACGAAATCATCAGCAATTTGTGGGAGATTTGCAGAACAAAGAGGAAATTGTTCGAACAATTCAATTTCAATTGTGGTTTTGGTATAAATTGAAGGCCAAGAAGAAAAACACGACATCACTACGATCGAAGTGTGGATCAGCAATCCTTACCTCATTTTGAAAAGCTTATAACCGGCGAGAATAGATCAACGTGGGAAGAAATCTGATAGCGCCGGAATGGAGGAAGAAGGACAGTAGGACTGCGTTTTTTCGTTTTCGTTTTTGTAAAAGTGCATATATGTAAATCTTGAGTTTAGTTAATAAAAATACAACTTTTAATTGTAAAAAAAAAGAGAGCGCTGAGTGCCCCCTGGGCATTAGGCGGTCTAGGGATTCCAAGACGGTACCTAACTGCCGGCAAAGTCATTTTTATTTAATTTATTTGTTTACATATACTAGAAAATAAATAGTTTTAAATAATTAAAAAAGAATATTTGAATGCATATAAATTAAAAATTAACCAAATATCATTGATGTAAGTCATATGATACACATAACACGTAAATTTGAGATCGTTTACCCTATGTTTATGTACTAAAAAATTGTCATTGATTATGTGAATTCAACGTTTATATAAATAGAATTATTTTTTTTTGTGAATTTGGTGATACTGGTCAGCGCAGGGGAGCAACAAGGTATAAATCATTTTTTCTAACTGAAATAAAAAAATTGTCCAAAACGGATAATCGAGCACAAAAATAAAATGTTTTAAAGTTCATAAAAAAATCAACACAATTCAAAATTTTCGTGCTAGTGCAAATGTTCAAGATGGTGATCGCCTAGACACTCTGTGCGGCCGTGTAGACATCCTAAGCGGCCACCAAGAACCTCAGAGTGGCTGCTCCGCCGCCCTTGGGTGTCCAGTTAGGCCGTAAAGGACAAATTCAGGACAAACTTTTGAACAATGCTATATATTATGTATACATTTTTTATTAATGATTCAAATTAGCAACATGACCAACTACAATATCCCCAAGATACAATCCATCGTATTAAATTTGTGTCAAAACTCCAAGCTCCTTGCAACAAAAAAAACTCCAAGCTCCATCATCCAAGTCATATTACATTTAATGAACAATCTTATCGAAAATTTGTTAAGTCCAATTTTTGACAACTTCGAGATGTCTAAATCAAAATAAATTAAAACCCGATAAATATATATTGTAAAAACAATAAACTTAAACAAAATTGTATTATATATTGCAAACGCTGAATAGAACACGAACAGAAAGTCGAAGGAGAACCAAAAAAAAACTTCTTGTTTTCTTAGAGTTGAAACTTAAAACAAAGTTGAAAATCAAATTTGCTCCATAATTTAAGATCACTGATCTTATTGATATTTTCATGTTCAGCTTCAAATTGCGAAAAGATCCATCAAAATAATAAAAGCTAAATTATCATCCTCTTTAAACGTGATATGCTGCAATATTGCGTTGTTACTGTTTTATTATATCCAAAATTCAAAATCCAAATTCAGAATCTGATTATACTAATTCAATTTTAAATGAATGGAATATAATTATTGTTTGGACCAAAAAAAACCCCAAAAAAAATTCTAATGTTTGGAGGTATCCTGATTCGCTAGCTTCTAAATGAACCCCGATATAAGGCACCCCTTTTTGTGCACCCCCTCTTTTCCCCATTTTTGGTGGTATAAATTATAAAAATGTATGAATTTTACAAATTAATAATTTTAAAATTAGTAATACGGCAGTTTCGTCGCCGAAAAAATTTAAAATCCTATCCCCTAAACCCAAGAACTAAACCCAATAAATCCTATGGCTAAACCCAATAAATCCTAGGATTAAACCCAATAAATCCTAGAGCTAAATTGGTGAAAAAACTCAAAAAAATGGGGTGCCCAAAAAGAGATGCCTTATATCAAATTTCGCTTCTTTTTTTTTGCGTACTTGCAAGGTATCCTACCGGCCGACACTGTCCTCCGTCCCGGGTGAGCACACTAAATGGTAAAGGACTGGTCAAATATTTTTCTCCATTCACGAGGAAAAATGAAGGGGGTGTGGAGTGTGCTTGGGTGGGATGGTGTATAGTTTTGAAATTAAATTGCTATTCGACATGGTGGGGGCTTACTTTTCATGTCATGAATAGGACAGGCGCCCACCCTCATCGCCTCGTTTCCCCTCTCATGCACTTTTTATCACTCTTTTTGATTATTTTATTCCAACTGGTAAAGTCGACCCAGAAAAACATCATCCACAACAGAAAGAGAAGCTGTGTAGTTGACAGACAGGGCGAGAAAGCAAATCCCTTGTTGGAAAGGCTTGATTTTTTTTCTTATCTCGAGGTTTATACGCATTTTTGCTGATTGAAGAAGGCAGACTAGTCTGTGGTCTTTCCCGGTTATTGTTATAGGACTCTGGGTTTTTAAGATATTGATAAATCAGGTAACAATAGAATTATTGGGAATTTCGTACTGTTGTTTGGGTATAATACTTTACATGGGTTTTTGAGGAATTCTTTAATGTCTTGGAGACTTAAGCTTTTCTTCTCTGATTTATCAGGTTCGGTTCGGTAAGCAATTTCGGTACGTCTTCTCTAGAAACAAAAAGGATAGTTGGATTGCACCGATAATCGGCTGGAATTTTGGTAATTTTCAAGCTGAAAAGAACAACTCATCATTTTCATTTGTGAATGCTAGGAATGCAGATGGAATGTTCAAAATTTAGGTGATTATATTAAGTATGTGCTGGGTGCAGCGGGGTAAATGATTATTAATTGTCTTACCTTTTTTTCCTGAATTACGCTATTAGTTCTGATCTCCTAGAATATTTCGGACCTGCATCTTGTATTCCTGGTTAGCTGCAGCATAGGCGATGGGTAGCACTTGTTCTTGAAACTTTCCATTATTAATCTTATGGATGTCGGGTATAGCTAGTGGGTGCATTTGAAGAAACATTTTTTTGTTTGTCTAAAGGTATGTACTTTTTCTCCCTTTTTTTCCTTCTATGGATATGTTCTTTCGTGGCTCTTATTATTTGGAGTACTATATCTAACTGCACAGTGTTCTCTATAATTTTCTTGCTCATATCTCTCTATAAATGAATTTGTATGCTACTTGTGCATGGACAGAGAACAAAGCTGGAAGTATATTCGGCTGCAGTTCTCTTCTCGTATCGGATAATCACTGCCCCTGTCATTGTTGGGAAAGGCAATTGAGTGTAGAAGTTGAGGAATAGTCTATATATGGGATACCTTTGTGAATTTTGTGGGGAGCAGCGTGCCATTGTGTATTGTCGGTCTGACACAGCTAGTTTATGTTTATCCTGCGACCGCAATATCCATTCCGCCAATGCCCTGTCAAGACGCCACTCGAGAACACTAATCTGCGAAAGATGCAATTCCCAGCCAGCTTTTGTTAGATGTCTTGATGAAAAGATGTCTCTTTGCCAGAATTGCGATTGGTTGGGGCATGCAGGTTCCGATATAAACCCTTCACATAAGAGAGAAGCTGTTAATTGTTATTCTGGCTGCCCCACAGCTACAGAACTTTCTGCAATTTGGTCATTTCTATTAGACCTCCCTTCAGCTGAAGATTCCACTTGTGAGGCGGGGATGGGTTTAATGAGTATTGGTGATAACAAGGTTAGTGATTTTCAAAGCCCTCAAGGAAATAAAAGAATTGCAGATGCGTCCTTGTCTGTGGAAGTTAGTGTTTTTCATGATATGGATATGGATAAAACAACTATGTGGTTGGAATCATTGGTACCCCCTGGTCCCAAGATACATAATTCAGTCCGACCTAATGCTGCTTCTTGCTCTACTACCCCCAAGGTGGGTTAAAATGCTATACATTTGTTTCTGAAACTGGCACATTGCTCGATTTATTAGTTTACCGGAGGTTGTTGCTGAGTCTTGGCGTCAAAAACAAAAAAATTATTTCTTTCTTAATTGATTTTGTTGTTTATAGCTGTGACAAAACTGAGGTTACTGTTGATTTTTGTTATTTTTGCGAAGCTTGCTACAGATTAAATCTGAGTTCATCAGGCCCTCTATGGCAAAACCATGTAGATACTTCGATGCATCGGAACACTCCCATCCACATTTATGAATTCCCAACTCGTAGGATGCCTAGAAGTTAATATTGCCGTTTCATTTTTTGCAGTTATTCATGGTTGTCCCTTCTTAACCATATTCTAAGGATGCCTAGAGGCTTAAACATGTTCATAGGTGTTGATATGTTTTTCCCCTTATTTTGCAGGCATTCTTTCCTGTAGAGAAAGATCCTACTGATTGTAAGGGTTTCTATGATGATTTTACAATGGATGAGGTTGGCTTGAGCATTGAGAACTATGAAGAAATGTTTGGCACAACTCTGAATAACCCTGAACGGCTTTTCAATAATGATGACATTGATGGATTGTTTGGGCCCAAAGACGACGTATCTATATCCGATTGTCAGTTTGCTTATCCTGCTGAGGTATGTCCTTATTTTTTTCCACGCTTCATTACCCATCTCTCATACTTCTTGAGGAATTAATTTTGTTCTATTGTAAATGAGATGAATGAATGGACTTTGTGTAAAGTACTGATGCACATGCTGTTCACACTCCGTGGCAGGTATCTTCAATTGGAGTGTCGAGGATGCGACCGTCATGCAGCAATGCGGCGTCTGCAGATTCAGTTATTAGCTGCAAGACGGAAGCCAACCTCTGTTTTGCAAGGCAACATTCAGGCCTTTCCTTTTCAGGCATTACCGGTGAAAGTAGTGCTGGAGATCACCAAGACTGTGGAGTGTCACCGTTTCTAATGCTTGGAGAGCCACCATGGCTTTCAGCAGGTCCTGAATGTTCCGTACCCAATTCTAGCAGGACCGATGCTGTATTGCGTTACAAGGAGAAGAAGAAAACACGAAAGTAAGATTTTCTTTGTCGGAAACTGATTTCGCACGTAAATATCAAATAATTTATTTAGGAATGTGGTCCTACAATCTATCAGCTTAGGCTCAAGTTTTTAACGAGAGTAACCACATCTTCCTATTTAAGTTCTACACATGCGTATCTGCGCACATGAGACTCGAGCCCAGATAGGTGGTCTATTTTCAGACATTCTTTACTGCCAGGCAACTGTTGTTCTTACTACAAGTGTTAGGCTTAAAAAGTGAAGAACCCTTTGAAGGGGAAAGTTTTTTCCTGTACCTTAATGTTCTTCACCATACACGTGATAGGTTCGAGAAGAAAGTAAGGTACGAATCTCGTAAGGCAAGGGCAGACGTACGTAGGCGCGTAAAGGGACGGTTTGTCAAGGCCGGGGATGCATACGATTATGATCCATTGAGCCAATGCCACAGCTACTGAGCTGTTGCTTCACCTCCTTAGCCCTGGTGGTGGTGCATTCTACGTAGATGCATTATTTGCCATTGCCAGGTCAAATTGTAAGCTCTGTTGCAATGGTAAAACTTGCAACAGACACGTAAAGCTGGAAAAGGTGAAGAAACTCCATACAGTTTCTTCAACAGGTTGTGCTCCATATATTTCGGCATCGGAAGACCAAGCAAAATTCCTAACTGCGTTTACTGATAATCAGGTCCCTGATACTTCCCCCCTGGCTTGTTAACTGGATGGGGATACACATTCTGGAGGCAAACATCACCATCTTTGATTGATCAAGGACCAAACGTTAAGGTAACGTGGAGGACTGGAGAGAACGGAAAACAACATTTGAAAGCAGCATATGTTGCATTAGGATATCTATTTTTGTTGGGTTGTTCTGGGGAACATATATACATACAGTACAGCTATAGTTTTGACATATTGTAATCGTGTGTAATAGATTTGCAATCACTAATACCTATGTTACTCTACCCAAAAAAAAAAACTAATACCTATGGTATTCACAATAAGAGACCTTTATTATGCTCAATACTTGTGTCCTTAATCCTTACTCAACCATTATTGTCATCTTACATATTGTTGTAATTAATTGCAGTTAGAAAATTGACACATAAGAAATATAAAGCCTTATATTTCTGTGCGGTTTCGGTGACTTCATTGTTAGAAATTTCTAATATTCTATAAAGTACCAACACAAAATTGCCTTTAATGAAGGCATCGGAGGGCGGTCGAAATATGAGGTTTTTGCTCTTTTGTAGATAGACTCTCCAATATATGGTCAATCACAATTTTTGGTATGCAGAATGATTGTGTGCACAAAGGTGCAAAAAATTACACATCCGGTTACGAACACCAAAATTGACCATACCATTGGAAAACTTATGCACAAAAGATCAAAACTCCTATGCTTTGGTGCGGTTTCGGAGACTTCATCGTCGGAAATTTCTAAAATTCATTTCCCTTGGGTTAAGTAGTCTTAACCGGGACTGCACCAAACCATTGGAGTTTTGATCTCTTGTGTATAAGCTTTCCAACTGTATGACCAATTTTAGTGTTCGTAATCACATGTGCAGTTTTATGCACCATTGTGCACATAATCATTGTGCATGCCAAAATTCATATATGATCAATTTCAATATATAGAGGAATTTCAGGTGCTCGGTCATGCTATGCTCAGTAAGTAGTTGTTATGCTCAATTCTAATATGTGCCCGCAATCAGACAATTCACATTAAATGAGTAATTTAATTTTAAATGACACATCTAATCTCAGTCGTCATATTGTCAAATAAATGTTTAACATTAGAATCGATCACAACAACACTTACTTGACACAACAACATTGAGCACATGAGATTCATCTCAAAATAAATATCTTAATATTTAGATAATCGGAATTAAAAAGGTGATCAATGACCATGAGGATGAACACTTCATAGTTGAATGTTAGGTTTATAAAATAAAAACTTATAGGGAGCGCTTCGGGTGATCAATCTTCGGGTGGTCAATTTTCTTATAGCACCATCCGTTTACGAAATTGATCGCACCATTGGAAAGCTTATACATAGTAGATGAAAATCTCCATGCTTTGACCCGATTTTCGGCGACTTTGTCGTCGGAAATTTCTAAAACCCAATTTAGTACTACTTAACCAAGCGAAAAATGTGAAACTAAATTAAACGGTGATAAAGTCGTTAGAATCGTATCAGAATATGAGAATTTTCATCTACAATGTATTAAACTTTCCATGTTGCGATGAATTTCAAAAGTGAATGATGCTACGGAAAACTATTTACACCAATATGCTCTATTTACAGAATAATTTAAAAAATTAGAAAATACAATTTTTTTAATAAATGATATTTATATAATCTTCCTGGGAGCCTCTACTCCATTTCTCTTCATCGCACTATCTTGAAGACGGAACCTGATCTCAGAAGTGGTAAGTCTCTCTTCTTTTCGTTAGTCTTCTTTCGTCAAAAATTGAAGTAAAGTTTGCAGCTTTATTCATGGATTGTTACTACACCGATTCGCCTCTTGATCTCGGTAGTTTTTGTTTAGTATATTGGATGTACGAACAATATTTTGGCCATCGTCTAATTTCTGATTCTGGGTGCATCGCTGGTCCTATTATTGATTTAGTGCTCTGTTATTTTCGTTCATTTCTTCTAATTTTTCGATTTGGGTGTATCTCTAGGTAATTCCGGATTGCTAGCACTCACTCTCTTTTCCAATTTCCACCATTACAGCTTCAACCACTACTAATAATTCGATTTGTATCGTTGGCTTCCTATTCTATTACAGTTGTACGGTAATTATAACCCGTTATATTTCCTGCAGTATACAGTGAGAAAGTTGGAGGAATTTATCTTGCTATAGTTTGTTGATTGACCACATCTCTGACCAAAATACAGTAAGTTTACCCTCAGTTTGGATTTCTTGTATTCTTTTAAGGAGAACTACAATGGACACTGTTACTCAATCATTTCATTTCACTTTCATTGTTATGAAACCCAGAAAGAACCTATTCCCCAGAATCTCTCGGGACTAGATTCTGGAACAAAGGATTATAATTTGTGTTATTTTGTTTTGCTTGTGTATTTCCTTACACGGGCTGAATATGCACTTCCAATTTTTCCACAGGCTTTGCTTTCGGAATGGCTATATCACCTTTTCCAACACCAGCCGATGCTGGAGTACTCTGTGTTATTCTGGCAAACACCGCAATCTCTATTTCCATCGTCAAGGAGATTGTTCGGTCAATACTTCATGTAATTGGTATACACATCTCATCGTGGGAGGAACTGTCTGTGGAGCCATCGGAGTCAGTTGAATGTCCTCGAGTTCCCTCAGAGTCATACCTGGAGGAGTTCCAAAAGCGGATACCAACAGTTCGTTGTGACTCGATTTTCATACGCAATTGCCTGAAACAAGAATGTTCCATCTGCCTGGCTGAGTTCGAGCTGAATGCAGAGGTTATCTCTCTTTCTTGTGGGCATGTTTTCCACAAGTCATGCCTGCATAAGTGGCTGAATTATTGGAACCCTACATGCCCTCTTTGTCGGAATCGCTTGATGCCACAAGAAATTGAAGAAGATGCTTACCCTCTGTGAGTAACTTTGCCTTGAGAGTGTAGTTTGTGTACAGAGCCATGCATGTGGAGTATGTATAAAATACGAAATCCAGATTATGTATGATACACATATGAGCAACTGCCAATCTTCTGCGTCCTCTCGAAGTGACGGGCTAGTATGACTGGTATGCGTATTGTATATGAATTATGATGTACAAAGACTTCTGTGTACTCAATGGAGTTGATATGTCTTATAAATGATCATTTAGTTCTTCCAAAATTATGCTAGCTAAACTCAATTCTCGTTTGTGCTTAAATTTGAAGCCAAGCTTTATGTACATAAGCTGATCAAACCAACGTCTGTCAGGATATTTCTCTGATACTCTCATTTTTCAGCTCTCTCCTTTCATTCCAAAGGGTATGCAGGCTAAGAGCATTTGGAAAAGGTTATGTCTTTTAAGTCTTCATACGGTGATCAGTGGCTCTAATGACACTGAGAAATGAAGAACAATCTATAAGATCATCATCGACTGATGCTGCTTACTCAATTTGAAACTACTCAGACACTGCACAGCACGAGCATTCTGTTTTATTATGTATGCAGATAAGTTGGTGTTGTCGAGCTTTGGGCAGCAAGAAGCTGTAGGTGTGAGTTATTTTCACACCCCAAGTTTGATTTTGCTGCTAAGTCAGAAAGTTTTGATCCGACGGACATGCTGCTGCGCTTTAGACCTGAGTTCCTGTGGTACCGGCACCTGAAGGAGCCAGCATGTGTCGTTGGTGCACACAAGCAGTTGTACCTTTTGACACCCTCTGAGTTTCTGGCTATCGGAGAGGTTGGAACGGAGCATGATGAACCAGATTGTGTTTTCTTGATCTCCAACCTCAGGTTAGGGACAATTGCCTTCAGTTTTTCATAGTCATCTGTTGTCTTTGATTCTTTTGCCATTCTACTCCCTGCATGACAGAAACTCTTTAGTAGTACAACTTTTCAACAAAGACATAGGATTCTCCCTAAGATCCCTGCATGTACCATCAAAGCTTCTACATTCTTGAAGAGAAATATGTCAGGAGGAACAATCTACTTCGATCTGTATATAACCTGTCTAGATTACAAACAGTAAGGGTTTGTTTACTGTAGATTTAATGTTTCGAGTTTGATTTTGATTTGGAGCGTTACCGGTATCAATACAGTTTAGACTGATTGGGCAGTTAAATGATGGTTAAATGTCTAAAATACGCTGAACGTTGTATAACTTGATACGACTGGATCCTATTGAAATACAGTTTTCTCCCAAAAGATCATATGCTTGGTGTAATCAGAATATGATTTTTCTTCATATTTTCTTATCAACCGTCGTGACAGATAGGCGAACATTGAAATACCGTGTTCTCTGTCTCTATAAGAGAAGAGATACCATGAGACAACCTTGTCGCACAGAATAGAACTTGATTACCAGATGAAATCTGCAGCTTCTGAGGCAATCCCCGTTGATCCTGGCTGGTTGTTCTTTCAATGATGGAACTGGTTTGGCATTGTTTGTCAGGTTTATTAATGTACCATGCTTCTTTTATTCTTCGTCATGCTGTTTTTTTGGCCATGACTTGTTCTACTCCTCATTTTAAGGCCAAAAATACGGCTTACTTTGTTGTTTACTTATTTTAGGAGAGAATTACCCGGACAAGAATTAGCAACTGGTTTTTCATTTCTTCATTATCCTCTAAATACTCGTTCTGATGTATAAACTATTGTGTTTCCTCTCTCGACTCCTTGGTTTTCTCACTATAATCTACTGCTTTCATTAGCTGTTTGGAAGTTAAAAGCTCTTATTATACATAATGTACAGTCCAGACTAAATGATTATCCTCCATACTAGTAATATGGGCTATTGGATTTGCATCCGTTATTGTTGCATCAATTTAGTCTGGATTATAATCATACCTACGAGTCTGGATAAGAAGATTTTCGTAAAACATATGACCGCACAGCATATTGCACCTAAGTAACAAGTTACAAATGTTGAATTATACTGTGGATGCGCATTATATTACTATCATGCTTGCAGTCATTGAGTGAGGTGGTCTTTGAAGGTTTCAATCTGTTTTTTCCCCTTCATGAACACTTCCCTATCCACAGACGCCCTCATGTAACCATCAAATTCAACCCTAATCCCATTGTTGAGCTTCTTCATTTCAGCATCCCAATCACTTTTAGCATCCCATAGATCTCTGTATTCGTCGAGGAAGTGTGTGGAATACTTCTCTTTCAGAGGATCAAAGAATGATCGATCCTGCTCGTTTGCAGCCACGTAAAGGTTCCTTCCTGTAACGATTTTCGCAGTCAGAGTCGATAGAAGCGGTGCTTCCGGTTGAGCATCTCTATCTGAACTACGCCAGTTAACATAAACAGCATCATAATCCGAGTTCATTCTCGCCGCAATGGCGGATGCTATGTCCATCAACCGCCTGGATTTCCAAATCAGATGCCATGGCCTTTGAATGACAGAAGCTGTTTCACCATCACAAACTCTGTACCAGTAATTATCCGGCTCCACAGATCCAAACTTCCTCATGATAAGAGTATCACTCACCTCACCGAGCTTCAATGGTGTGACTCTGAAATCCTCTACAAGATGGAGACTCCATCCATCTCTCTGCTTCCACTTCATCCATCCGGACCAAAACTCATGTTGATCTATCACGGATGCTGAATGCTTCAAGTGGTCAAAGTCAAAGTAGAACCTGAAATCTTTGCCTTCCTCATCCACACCAGATGAAGAGTAGATCTTCGACAGACAAATGCTGATGTCCATAACCAGAGTCCTGTTCAGATACTGTGCCTCACCCAACATACACAACAAACTCCATAGATATTGAGCCATTGTCTTGCACCTATCACCACCTCCTGAGTAAATCAAGTACTTCCGGTTCATAAACGACTCCTCAGATTCAACCACAGGAAGGGCATCATCATCCACAGTTTCCCCAGTCCCAGTAAGGGATACTGAGCTCTCCTCATCCTTGTTCTTCCCTCTTCCTTTCTCATTGATGGCTTTCCTCTTTCTCGCATTGCTACCGGAGTGATACTCACCCATGCTGTTCACGCCGATGGAGCAGTTCTCGTACCTCACAACTACAAAACTTCTGTAGTCTTTATTAAGTGCAGCATCGTTCCCATGTTTAGGCCTAAATCGCCATGCCATGTGACAACAGGAATCGTTTTCTCCCCTGACCGGTTTCCCAAATCGATAGAAATGTGTGTCCTTGAACTTGTCAATGGTCGCCCTCATCAACAAATTGAATACGTCTGGATCACGACAATCAATAGGACCATCAACCCCACAATCCCGGGCGCTGGATACGTTGGAAGCTTCTCCAATTGCAGCCTGCATTTCGGAATCGATGTCTGTAAGATTAATGGACACGGACGAAGCTATTGAGTCGTCTCCAGTCCCAACATCAGAGGCAAAAATGGCATCATCTGAATTGGATGTTAAGAATTTTATGATCTTGGAAGAGGAACGACGGAAAAGGGGATCCGGGTTATGGTAAGCAGCTGCAATTATGATGAAAATCAACATCCCAACCACGAATAACCTGAAACAGAGATTCCCAATAACTGATGGCGAATTCTGGCCCAGATCTTCTTCATGCCTGAAAACGGCTCCATTTCTCGGCATCACGATAGAGGATCGACTCCTCATTTTCCCTCTTCGTAATCTGGTAACCACAACAGTACTGGGAACATTAAATATAATTGGAGATGCTTCTCTTTTTGTTGGCTTCAGGTGAAGTGGGTTCTCGTTTTGTTGGAGTATGACTTAGGAGCTCAAATTCGTAAGACCAATTAAGGAACCCTATGTCGGCAAAGGCACATGATTGCCCACATAATACGTGAAAGAAAATGGAAAAAACGTGGGACGGTACGCCGAGAATTAAAAAATTGGTTCACACTACTATTTCCACGCGTTTTCTCCCCTATAA
>JAOYMZ010030510.1:0-16722 GCA_025802335.1 Pinguicula primuliflora | reverse complement strand
TTTTGTGAAGTCTTTCGTCCTTCTTTTTGTTCTTTGCCAAATGTGCTCTTGTCAGCTCCTTTCATTTGAAAACTCAGCTAGCTCCTTTCATTCTTGAGGGATAAGGGAAGGTTCACTAGAATCTAGACACTCAAACCAATGTAGAGGTTGCATCTCTCCCTTCCCTCGTAAAAATAAAGTGTGAATACTCAACTTCGAATTAACTGTTAGACTCATGCACTCCACCGTTCATACCACTAAGAATTCAATATCACCAACCAAATAGGCATAAACAAGCTTCCTATGCCACAACTAAGAGAGCATGCATAGGTACATAACTAACCATCCGAATGTGAGTGAGCAAAATTAAGCATGATCAAGCGAAAAAAAGTAAACCAAAAATCATCTAGTCTATGAGATAGTGAACAGAATGGTAGGCATATCACATGATGACAAGATATGCTAAAAATTGCTACCCACACCCCACACATAAAAGTCTACTTGTCCACAAATGTACAAAGTACTCAGAGAATTTGAAAAGCAAAAGGGGCAAAGAGCAACACAACCTGGTGAACTACTGCATATCTTGTGTTTGGCTCGAAAGATGGCCTTGATGAGTCCTTGAAGCTGTTGTCGGAGGGCTGATAACCCCTCCACACTTCGACTTAATTAGGCTTTTCTGCACTCAATAAAAAGGAAAATTAGAAAACGAACAGAAAAATAAAGGAAAGCAGGAAAGGTTAACAAAGAAATATAGTTGCAAACTAAAGCACGAAAAGAAACAATTACTCCCCAGCAACGGCGCCAAAAACTTAATGTGACGAATGTACATCACACTAATGTGCAAGTATACATAGTCGTTCAAGTAATACCTTATGGGAAGTAGGGGTCATATCCACAGGGAGTAGGTGCCTTAACATGCATCAATCTACAACTAATCCCAGAGTAACCAAAGATAGGCAGTTTGGAATTATAACTAAAGAGCATAAATAAGTAAAACTACCTAAGAAAGCAGTAAAGATAACTAGTCAAACCTAAGCCAGTATCGATCACATACTGACCCAAACTGACTAGATGAACTAGATAAACATAATGGTGGAGAAGTAAGCCTAAGCATACGTATATTGCCTAACTATGTCAGCTATGTACGCATCTACGTATACAATAATCAACACTTTGCTATTATACGACCAGAGAACTCATGTTTAGCACACAAGGAGTCAACTCTCGCTTCTTCCCCTTGTGACTACTCATTGATAACAAAGAATTATATTATGGTCTACTCCTTCACACAACAGCTTAAGTCTCGCACATAAGGAATCAACTTTCGCTTCTTTCCCTTATGGCTTGAACCAAACTACCATGTGAATGCATCCATGCCTATCCTACATGTCAGCTTTTGCTTCTTCATAAGGAATGCAAAGATACTTACACCTCAACTTCCACTTCTTGGCATAATTTGAGAAAATGGATACACTCATTCATAAATCAGCAAGCGAAGAGAATCAATCCGCAAATCACGATATTAAACGAATACAATGACTAATTTAATAAATTACAAACCACGAGACTATAAACCTCCACCCGAGGGTGTGGGTGACTTTAAGAGCAAGAATTATCCCCTTATGTGACACCACGGGTTAGGGGTGTTTTTCCCCATAGACGGTAGTGTTAGTGTGTCTTGTGGCTAACCTTGCCCAACTCTCTCGAGTTTCTAGGCAAGAGTTTCCAACATAACTGAGATAACATGTAAACTTAAGAATTCGTAATTCATAATTCATCTTGTCACGCGACGAACTATGGCTCCCAACACAAATGATGCAACTCATAACACTTTGTCACATAATGAACTAAGGTTAGCAACATCTTAGAGTGCAAGAACAAACTAAGAAGAAGATACACATATCTCATTCAAAATGGAAATTAGGCACACTTACTCATAAACAATAAAGAAAGGACATTGAATCCGAATAATTAAAAGATAGGTACTACATAGCTTGGCTCAACTGAGCCTAGAGCTTAAAGAGATACAAAACAAGCCAAAGATCAGCCATAGATCTGATGAAAGTAGCTCCAAGACGTGCTGGCCAGAAGCTCCATGAAGAACCCTTCCTCTTGAATTGCCTCAACTCCTTCTTCATTCACCAAATATGCAATTTTCGTCCATAGCCCCCCCTTGGAGTGGGGGAGGGGAAGAGAGGAGTTTCTTCTCTAAAACTAGGTGTATCTATAGCTAAGTTCTTCTAGGGAAACATCCTGGTGCAATGGCAAGGTTGCCCCTCAAGTGGAATGAGAGATACAAGTGCATTTAGGGGTATCTCAGTCATTGCAATTTCACTTGACACATCTTGATAATTGAACACCAAACCCTAGCTTGGACGCCGCTTTTGTAAGATAAATTGTAGAAGACCTCTAGGGCCACACGCCTGCAAAATTACAGCTCGATCCTCCAAGTGGTTTGAGAGATATGCAAGCTGCAAGGGACAGCTTGGTCATTACGCGCAGATTTTACCACTTCTGGTAAATTGAGTGGAAGCTCTATCCTCCTCCCATTTTATGCCTTTATTGTAAACATAAAACTTGTAGAGTACTCTTTGACAGAGCTTCCTGTGAAATTGTAGCCCAATCCCTGCTGTGGTTGAAGAGATATGATAGTTTGAAGGACATTGCAGTCACTTGCTCTTATTTGCCTAGAATGGTCAAGCACCTTTTGGAGGGATTGTTGGCCTCTTCCCGAAATAGCCAAATCTTATCTCTTTTGATCCCTTTATGTGTATAAACACTATATAGCACGTTCAAATGTCCATGTGCACCTATATGACACAATTAAGTATAAAGTAAGGTGTAAAATAAGTGTTTAGGTGAATAAATCAATGAAAATACTAAGTGAAATGAGCTAAAAAATTGATATGAATTTAGCTCATCAGTCCACCATGATGACTTCTAGCAGCTACGTGGTTGAGGCTCTGCCTGGCTGTATGACGATTCATGTTGTCCATATTTCTCTATTACAACCATCTTCCAGAACTGATCTTTTCATAACAGTAGTTTTGCATACCATCTACACAGTAACGCTTTGTTAAAATGCTCCAAGCTTCTTATATTGAGGCCCATTTTATGCTTTGGATAGGTTAGTTTATCCCAAGCTATTCAAGCAATGCGTCTGTGTCACGTAGTTCCCCACCCCCATCCCACCCCACCATAAAAATCTTTGTAGCATTTGAGCTATTTTCCTGAGCATTCCCTTTGGAGCTTTGAATAGGAATAGGTAGTATGTAGGAATTGTTGAAGGTACTGCTTGTATAAGAACTATTCTTCCTCCCCGCAATATAGATGTTTTATTCCAGCTTTGTATTCATTTCTGAATAAGATCAATCATTGGTTTTCATGCCCATAATCTCTTGTGATTTATTCCAAACTCCACACCTAAGTATTTGAAAGGGAGGGTATCCAATTTGCAGTTCATTACCTCTGCTTGCCTCTCTGCCTCCTGATCTTCTATATTGAGTACAAATAATATACTTTTAATTAATTTACTCTTAACCCCAAACTCAACTCAAAGAGTCTCAATATTCTTTTGTATATTAGCATGTCCCCCTCTGTTCCATCACCAAACAATAACGTATCATCAACAAATTACTGGTGAGTGATACTTAGGTCATGTCTTCCTATGTTGTATCCACTTGTCACTCCTTCATCCCTAGCTTTGTCTATTAAGATGCTAAGCCCTTCTATCGCAATAGAGATTAATGGGGGTGAAAGAGAATCGCCTTGTCTGAGCCTTCTTTTCATCTTAAATTCTCCACACGGGCTGATTGTACACATTCTTTCATGAGCTGATTTATGAGCTGATTGTACACATTCTTTCATCCATCTGAGCCAGTGATTTGAGAATCCCATAACTTGCATGATTGTCCATAAATACGTCCAATTTACACTATCAAATGCCTTAGTAAAATCCCCTTTGAATAGAAAACACATACTTTTCCGCAATTTTGCATCACTAATGACTTCGTTGGCCACAACCACACTGTCCAGTATATATCTTTGTGCAATGAAACATGTTTGAGTCTTTGATAACAGTCTAGGCAGTACTTTTGCTAACCTTGTGGCTAAGAGTTTGGACAGTAGCTTGTAGATGCTTCCCAGCATTGAAATGGTTCTAAAGTCTCCAATGTCTTGTGGCGATGCTGTCTTGGGTGCCAAACATTTCATGAGTTTGGCCTTATTCCAGAATTCTTGGCAAAAATTTATTATGTCTCCCTCAAATATATCCCAGAAATGCTTTATAAATCTGAAGTTAAATCCATTCGGACCTGCACTTTTATCACTTCCACACCGCTTTACTATTTCCCATATTTCAGATTCTGTGAAGGGCTCAATCAGCATTTCATTTTCCTGGTCAGTCACCTTATTTTCTAACTGCCAGTTGATGTACAGCCTCTGTGTTAATTCCTCCGTGAAGTGCTGTTTAAATTTCTCGTATATTTGTTGTTTGACCACCTTTACTTCAGTAATCCAGTTCCCCTCGACCAGCAAACCTCTAATGTTTTTCCTGACTCCATTCTGCCTCACAGTTGAGTGGAAGAATTTTGAGTTGGTTTCCCCTTGCTTCAACTATCTAACTCTTGATTTGTGATACAGTAAGGTGTCTAACATTTTCTGAGATTTTACCATGCTCTCTTTTGCCTTTTTCCTGTCCTCCTTTTCTTGTTCCGAAATTGTTCCATTTTCTATTTTCATATCCAGAATCCTCATTTCCTCAGTTGTTGTCCTGACTCTTACTTACTGATTGCCAAAAACATCCACGTTCCATTCCTTTAGCTTCCCTTTCCAGGCCTTCATTTTAGCAAACAATACATGCTTGACTTTCCCATCAATCTGCAGATTGTCCCATGTATCCCTCACATAAGTGTCAAACTCCTCATGTAAAAACCATGCATCAAGAACCTTAAAAGACTTTGGACCCCAATTTTGTGTATCATGTACTAGACTAATTGGGCAGTGATCAGAATACGTTCTAGAAATCTATCAAATCTACTTGCGCTATTTCCACCGGGATGGTACCATGTGTACTGGCCAAATGGTAATGGCAGATCAACTAACTCAGTAAGATTTAGAAATTGGTTGAACTCGTTGATTTCACTTCTGGGCACACTGTGGTGCCTAGTTTCGCTTGCCTTGATCTTACCGCATTAAAATCTCCGCACACACACCAGAGAGTATCTCGATCAGCTCTGATTTTTTGTAATATGTTGATCCAAAGCCTTCTTTTTCCATTAATGTTCCCGGGTGAGTAGATATTCATAATGTTAAGCCTTGTTGCATCTGCTTTCCGTAACCCCGAGACAAGTAGAATTCCATCTTCTCTCCAGACTTGCTCCATGCCAAAGGCTTCCTGTCTCCATGCCACTAAGAATCCTCCTGAAATCCCTTGTGAGGTGTTGTCAGCAAATTCAACATCCCCTGTGTTCCATAATGTCTCACAAAATCTTGGTTCGACGCTAGCTTTTTTCGTTTTCTGGATACTAATCATTTGTATGTTGTGTCTTTGAATAGCTTCCTTTATTTCCTCATGCTTATTTGATCCACCTAACCCTCATGCATTAAAGCTGAGCAATCGCATTGAAAAATTTGTTATCACCTGTCTATTTCTTTTTTTTTCGTTTCAGCTTAAGTTCGCTTGCTGATCACGAGTTTCCATCTATTTCAGTTGCTCTGAATGTTCTTCAGTTACTTCTATTCCAAGGCTTCTTCCTAGCTGGATTGTTGAGCTTACCTCTCGTGCTAGTTGACAGTTGTCTGCACTTGCTGTTCTTGCTCCCGTTGCTGCTGATATGGATTCAATGTCCATGATCTGATCTTGGAACCCTCTACTAGTAGATGTTGCATTGATTTCCATTTCAGCCTCCCACTCTTTCCTTCTCCTGGTGAGTTTCTTTTGCCTCAAGATTCTCTTTAGTTTCATCCATTCCACTCTATTTCTCATATTCTCTTTTACCCCGATGATCTTAATTAGTTGTAGAAGTGATTGTTGATATGCGGCCCAGGGGGTGAAGGGCTCTGTGCTTTTGGGTCCTGTATTTGAGATCAATGATTGTCTAACATTTCTTAGATACATCCCAACTTCCTGTGCATAATACATGCTAACTGTTTGTGGGCTTCTGATTGATCTTCATGTGTCATTACTTCTTTGCTTTGTTCGAGAAGTAGGTCGCCTAGGTCGCTTATGTGCCGCTTAAGCGTTACTATGTTGCCCTCTACCTTGCCCGAATTACCGTTTAGGCCTCTTAAAAGCCCGCTTAGGCGGACGAGACCGCCCTGGGTCCGCTTAGCGCTTTCTCGAATACTGCTTCTATGTATAGATGTTTTCCTATGTAGGCTAGAAGTCTGTTTCTTATAACTCATTTCAGTTGTATCCCTGGAGCTGGAATTTCGCTACATTGACCTCCAGAATGTGGCCTTCCAGATTTTTACCATTTATGTGAGCTGCTAGCTTCTCAGGTTCCGTTACATTTTTATATCGAGCGAAGCCAAACTTTTTTACATTCTTTCCCAGTTCAATCGCCATATACACGTCCCACACCTGACCAAATTCAGTAAACATCTTTCCCAACCTTCCTAAGTCCCATGTTGGGGGAAAGTTGGTAAAGAAAAATGATGTTAGGCTCTGTCGCATTTTTCTAATATAGTCGTACCTTGTTGGTATCTTTCGAGCAGCCTGGTTGGTGTCCGTGTTCATAGCTGCCTTCTTGCGCTGGACTGGTATCCCAGGAATTGAAAGATCGCGTTATCTACATTGTAATTGCTTTCCTGCATTATTTCTTTGCCTGGCCGCCTACCTCGATTTCTCTCCATTTGTATGATGATAGCCGCCGATTAATAAGTGTTTTACGATAAGAGAGAGTTGTTCCCAGCGATTAATCGAAAAATTTCTAACGAAGAGAGAACAGAGAATTCCTGTTGTGGGCGTTTTAATGATTTTTTTTTTTGCGTTTCAATGAGTAACACATCTGCAAACTGACTTTTTGCCTTTGAAAAATAAGAACTTGTTCAACTTCTAAGTTCCAATTATGGTTTGGGTGTGATTTTTTTTCATTGCAACCATGTGGTACAAATTGTTTAGTTTCTTATTTGCTTTTTAACGGAAAAATTCTTCATATCGTGGTTATCATGGTTTGTTTCCTATTGGTTACAAGTACATACCGTCCGCGCTTTGGTTACTTATGAATATGCTTCTGATTTTTTGCTCATTCTTATGGCTTTGTTAGCTAAACATCTATCAATAACCAAGGCAGCTTGGTCTGGTGACAATTAGGTGAATTTTTAAATAAGAGATCTCGAGTTCAAGCCCCAGCAAAAGCGCTTGTCGAGGCCTAATCCATAGGAGCCTTTGGGCTGGGTGCAGGCCCCTTAGATTAATCGGGAGTGTAAAAAGCTTTCGGATACTGGGGAGGTGCCGGAGTAATTCTCCCAACTTACTTACCTAAAAAAAAGCTAAACATCTATTAGTAAAAATCCTAAGTGGGAATGCTCAAATATATTTTAGTTTTCCATCCTATTTCTCTTAATTGTTTTTTATTTAGGGACAAAATAGTCTTGTTCCTTTATTTTTTTCTTGCTCACTCTCATTATGCGCGAGTGAGATGCACACGGAGGCAAATTATTTTTTTGCACACCCTATGGCTCTGGTACACAGCAGCGACTGCGATCAAACGGACACTTATTTTCATTATCGATTGTTGTTTGGATTTCAAATCCGCTTCCTTGCCTACAAGTGCTGAGCTGAAGGAAAATTAGACTACAAAACAGGAAGGATGTTATCACCTCATTTTGTGTATATATGTACAAAAAAACTTCACATTTATAAAATTTCCTTTTCAATTGTCCAAAAAAATTGTTTGTTGTAAATTGCTTTTAACACAAATTATATAGGATAAATTGCATTTTACTCAATAAAAGAGATACAAATTGAAGCAGTTTGCTCAAGCACCAAGCTTTGGATTCCAGACTATAGGATTTGCAAGTCTGGCTGGAACGCAAGAGATCCTCACTCGTAATAGAAAGACTTGATTTCAATTAATAGCAATCTCTTGATACATTAAGTTTTTTGTTAAATAGAAACAAAACGGAACCGCGAGGAGTTGGCTTAGTGGTGGAGGCCTGAAACTTAAGTCTCCAAAGAGGAATGAGGTCTCAGGTTCAATCCCCACTGGGTGCAAACAATTCTTTGGGGCCACGACCGCGGACCAAAGGCTTTGGGCCAAAAATAATTTCAGATATCATGGTTATCCAAAAAAAAAAATAGAAACAAAACCTAAAAAAAAAGGAAAAAAAATCCGAAGCTTAGAACATCACACTCATATATGTAGAAGTAAATTGCTAACTAGTAACTAGTTGTTGGACTTAAAATTTGGTCCTTGAGAGTTGAGAGGTCACGCCCTTTGACCTGGCTGCTGCATTGAAGGATCCATTACAGAATATAATGATAATGTTATTCACTAACATAACGTCTTTCAGATCAACCTAACTAATTCTTAATTGATAATTAGTATTCATGGCCCAAAATTCGTTTACATATTAAAATTATTGTCAAGTGCGTTGCCATTAATTGCACTTACCCAAAAAACATTGTCTCAACCTAGTTCCTACCAAATCTCTAACACATGCTCTTCATGCACTCCAATAAGAAACATATCTTCACCATTAGTATGTTGCTAAAAGAGAACCTCTCAAAGAAGATATGCAAGAGAATCGAACAAAGAACTACGCCCACCGCAACCAATGACAATGTCGCGTCTCTTCGATTCTGTTATCATCATCTTCTGTCTGACCCTTCTCTCACTCACAACTCTGTACAACATAAAGATGTATAGGATTGATACGGATGAAAACCACAATAACCCTTTACAAGTGAGTTTTGCATGCCAAAGCAGACCTAGATGGTACCAAGTCCTTGTGAGGAAGATCGGGATGAAGAGGATGAAAATAGGTCTCGTTCATGTTACAAATGGATCATTTGGTAAGTACGATCTTTGTGGAGAAAATGTAGATGTTGTGAATATATATTTCGACCATGTTTCAATGGATGTGAAGTGGAAACACTTATTTCCGGAGTGGGTTGATGAAACACTACCATGGGATTCATCCAAATGCCCTCATATCCCCATGCCAAAATTTGAAGATTATAACGACTTAGATATTGTTGTTGCTGATGTTCCATGCCCGAAAGCAGCAAGAAGAACAAATATCCGAGGTTTTGAGGATGTGCTTCGGTTACAAGTAAATTTAGTGGTAGCAAATTTATTAGCAAGAAGTCGGAGGAAGAACAACGGAGGGTTGGATAATCAAGAAGTGTTTGTTGTGTTCATTGGCACTTGTGGTCCGATGCTGGAGATTTTTAGGTGTGATGACCTTTTTTTTCATGAAGGCAACACTTTCGTTTACAAACCTGATTTGAGAAGACTGATGCAAAAGGTGCAGATGCCTGTTGGGTCTTGCCTGCTTGCCCCTCCCTTTCCAAAACCAGGTTTTGTTTCATACACTTGATGTGTACATCGATTCATTAAAAAATTTTAAAATTTCGGACGGCATATCCCGGACAAGCGCCCTTACGTTCCGATTTCTAACTCTGGTTGTCTATTTTTGATCTGATGGCAAGGAGTGGATTATTTAGTTTTTAAAATGCTGTTGATCATGGCCGTCAGATCAACAATAGACAGCCATGATTAGAATTCGAGACGTTTGAGCGTTTGTCTGAAATATACCATTCAGTCGCAGAAAATTTCTGATATGCATCTCGAGTAGAATCAAGCACTCCCCTTCATATTTTAAGTTACCTTTCTTACCAATTTTAAACTACTTGATTAATGACAGGACAAGATTCCAGGAAGAATGAAAAGGGTGGGTTGTTATTTCCAGACTATGTTAACAAGACAAGAGAAGCATACGTTACAGTACTTCATTCATCAGAAGATTACGTCTGCGGTGCAATAGTTTTGGCCCAAAGCATCATTCGATCAAACACAACAAAAGATCTCATCCTACTTGCAGATGATTCCATATCCCTTGACCACTTGCTGGTGCTAAAAGCAGCTGGATGGAAAATTAAGCTCATCAAACGAATACACAGTCCTTATGCAGAGAGTGAATCATATAACGAGTGGAATTACAGCAAACTGCGCATATGGCAGCTCACAGAGTATGAGAAGCTTATATTCATCGACTCCGACTTCATAATTCTGCGCAACACAGACAAATTCTTTGTTTACCCACAACTATCAGCTGTTGGTAACAGTAGGCACATATTCAACTCTGGATTTATGCTGGTGGAGCCATCGAACTGCATGTTTAGAACCCTTATGAAAAACAGATTCAGGGTCAGATCTTACAATGGGGGAGATCAAGGATTCCTTAATGAAATCTTTATGTGGTGGCATCGATGGCCGAGCAAGCTGAATTTTCTCAAAGATTTTAATCCACTGCCTGATTTCATGCACGAGGTGATCCCTGAAGACGTACATGCCATGCATTATTTGGGCTTCAAGCCATGGATGTGTCGTCGTGCGGCCTACGACTGCAACAGGGATGTGCCAGAGAACAAGCGTTTTGCTAGTGATTTTGCTCATCAACTTTGGTGGCGTGTTCACGACTCCATGACAAATGATCTGAAAGGTCACTGCCTGTTGACACCGGAAATGGAAGATAGGAAGAAAATGCATATAGCACGAGCTGCCTAGATTAGTAGGTACCATTGTGCACAGATGAATGAACTTTATGACGAAGTAGTATGTATACCTATGACTTTATTTTTGGCTCAAAAGAAAATAAGAAGTGAAATGAAGTTCATCTTGAAATGACTTTCATGAAACGATTGAATGTGGAGAAAATGCTTGCTGCCTGATTGAACAAAGATGTCTGTTTTTCCGGATTGTCTTCCCCATTGAAAATGATCTACAAAGAAAATCTCTGCAGTGTTAAAAGAGAAGAAGGGTCTGCAAGTTTTTTAGAGCAAAATTCAGTGACTAACTAACCTCGAGATCTTCGGTATCGGGGCGTCGATTCAACTCTTTGGCAAGCAAATATCTGTTTGGTCTCTCCTTGTCATCATAGAAGACCTTCCATAATCTGAAGAAAGGACAAACTAGCTTTCAAGTAAACATTCAATAAGCAATTCCTCGAAGATTCTCGATTCAGGATCATTTCTTTCCGATGATTAACTTGGAGTAAATGTATGAACATGCATGCTAGAAGGGGATGCTCCGAACATGGCACCAACAATAGTGCAAGTGATGGCTTACCCTGGGTAACATCTAAATACAGCACCAGATGCCAGAGGTTTCATCGAGTAGGCCACTGTAAACGTGCTGAATGGAAATCATGGATGAGATTGAGAAGTAAGATTAAAACACACACAAAAAAGTGATTTTATAGGCATATCTAACCACATGCAAGAAACAGAGAAATTTTGTTATCTAACCTCAAAAATTCCCTTCTCAAACGGCGAACATTGATGCCGACTCCAACATCCTCGCTAATAAGGCGTGGGTTCCACATGATAAGAGGCCTAGGCTAACAACATTGCATAAATTTATATCACTATGAACAAGTCAGCCGTAGAACACCACACAATGATTTCTTTTATGTTACTGTAATTTTGACATGTATCCTTTGCTCTTTTCCATTCTCTTGTCTGAAGTGTAATGTGCTCCTATGGTCATATTGAAGAACCAGAGTCTATGATGTAAATCCATATGGGATGGTCATGAAAATATGTACAACGGAGAAGAAGCGTAGCTGGAAGACTTGGGCAGAGTTTACACGAAGATATGATGAGCATGTAAAAATACGAAAATGTATGTACTACTCAAGAGTTATTGTGCAGTAAGTACCAACTAGATGCTACATGATTATTGGAATCACTTTTCTCAGTCAAGGCTATTAGTCTTCAGGTGTGTTTAGCGTATGCATGTTCTATGATTCTATGAGCAAATCCGGATGACAAAGGAGAATGCATCCTTACCGGATCATCTGAGAGGCCAGCTGCAATTTTTTCAACATATTCCAACATCTGATAATCAGGAACTACCATCACAACAATATCATCTTCACTAGTCACAGGCTTGCGGTCACCTAGACTGGAAAATGACAAGTATTAAATCATGTTCAACGTGTTCCTCACTGCAAATGCTTCTACTACTTGTTGTTACTTGGTTTCACCGGTCTCCCTCTGAAGTAAACATCCATAACATCCATACCTGGAGAAGCTAAATGCAGCATCTGTCCATTGATACTTCAACAGCGCAGCAGCACCAGCATCCGGAAATATGGCTTTAACTCTCTGTAGCCAAAATACCTTTTCATTTCAATATTTGATATGATCTGGAACAAATTGGGAACACGAAGTATGGCACACAACAGCAAAAAAGAAATAGATGAATTATCAGATGGAACATGATGTTCTGGAACATAGATAATAACTATTAGCTTTCGATCTCACCACAAAGTTCATCCTTGTTATCAATTGCCTATATAAGCTTGCATCCATCACTATAAAAGCCAAATTCCTCTAATGATCTAACACCGTAAACTAACCAGGCCTCCTGTTTCTGAGATAAGCGTGGCCAAAAAGATCTTCGACAGCTCCCAGAGATCCGTTTGTGCCCCTTCATCGTCAAGAAACTGCAACTGCGGAATTAAAAGCTCTACCTGGATGAAGAAAACATCATTAAGATCATTCTGAAACAATATATCATCTGCAATTAGCTGTATCATGTAGCACAAGCACCAAAGCAACCAAATCATCTCTCTGAATTCATAGCATTTTTTTTGGGTTTCTTTTCACTACTTCTCACCAGAAAGTCCACTGGTAGAAAACACAGTCGAGCTAGTGCTACAAATCCAAATCAGATTCCAATTGAACAACCTCAAGGACCTAAAAATTTATTCGTTTGCCAGTTAGCAGGGAAAAATTCCAAATACGCACTATTCCTCTCACTCCTCCAGACGAAATAAATTCTGCAGTGGCGGATTGACGAACTGCTCCTTCCAGATCAGACGGCAGGCAACTAAAACATAGATTGAAGAAAATTATTGCCACCTTCGCAAATCGTCTTGCATACAAATATCAACAAAATAATTTGATTGCAAATAAAAGGGATGAGAAAGCCAATTTGGAATAGTAGAAATGCCATAATTTGTATTAGGAATAGAAAACACAAACAGAGAACGCGTATGATTAATGCTTCCTAAGCGGAAAATGATTTTCTTCCACCAGAACTCCTGGGTGCCACAAATATCAGTCAGGCTTCAATTATCCGCTTGCAACAGTAATACTAATCCCCACCTGTCATCCTCTTCAGTTTCTTCAACGCCTTGCGTTTGTTCCTGTGGATTTCCATCAAATCATCCTCTTCCAAAGTTTCTTGGCCATGGAATTTCTCAAACTTGGCATACGTTCTTGTACAGTAGTAAATAACCTTGAGGTGTGAAACTCCACTGAACCGACAAGTGACGGATGGATAGAAGGTTGGGAATGAAAATAAACGGGGCGCCAATGCGCAGACTGGTTTGGTGAATATGTTGCCCATGCCATCACACTTGGCCACACCGAATAGGAATTCAGTGTTTAGGCGGGCCTAATCTGCCAGAGGCCAGCTCCTCCTTTAGCGGATTTATAAGCGGCTTAAACGAGAATTCGGACCAAGTCGTGATGTAAAATTGGGAAGGCATGCATTGCATTAATCTTTCCATTCCAAGTCGTACATGTTTGTTGAAGGACTGTCTCTTCTCTTGACTCTTGGGCATTTTCATTATAATTTACAACCAATCCTCATGTGCTTGCTGCTGTTGCTTCAGACCTTCGCATCTTTATTTGGATGTTGATATCGATTATTCTCGTACCGGGCCTTGACAAGCAGAGAATACAGCAAATCTGCCTCCGATGAAGTGTCATACGGCATACAAAGAAAGCTGCCGGAAAAAAACAGAAATAGAACCGAGTGAGAAACAGAAACAGATATTGCTTGAAGAACATTGATTCGATACCTCTGCAGAAGCTCCTCCAGAATGATTCTCTGCGATGGCGTCACATAATGAATGCAACTTCTTGGGCACCGACCCACGGCAGCCTCAACTCTGTAGTCATCGGAATAACCTACAAATGCCATTGAACACAGACATCAAATATGCACGATGTAGGCCCCCGTCATGGGAGTCGTAAAGAACACAATGTTGAACCTTGAGAAGTTGCACGGGCTGTCCCAGTTATGGAAGAAAAGTGAAAAACATGTGGTGCCATGGTCACGCACGAATAGGGACAACCTGCAAAAGAGTTTTTGCTTTGGAATAGGAAAAGAAGGTATATATATGCTCAAAGATTACCACTTGGAATCAGATAGCATAACAAAGAATATATATATCTTTACAAAAAGATAGCATAACAGAGAATGTGTACTTTTTCCAATGCAAAGAACCTCATTCACAAACAGATCAAATGCCTCGCACTCGGGTCGGTCAAATGGATCCATACATTCCCTACAAAAAGGAAGAATACAGTTACTTGCTATGTACTGGAAGTACTGAGAGATGCATGCACCCATCTCAGGGACAAACTTATGCAGCCTGCACCTACTTCAATGAAATGTGCTCAAAACTGTATGACGGGGGACCTTTGTACAAGGCGACGAGATTATTCATGAGCATTGACCAAAGCGCTTCTAATGCAAAAAATAGTTGTGCCGTAGAGAAATGCTAAACATGGAGAAACACCAACTGTTTGCATTACCTCTCAATAATTTCTGATTTGCTGGAGTTGGACAATATCTGTCAAATAGAGCGAGGATAGCGTTGCTGGTCAGAACCCCCTTTTTGGGGAGTGTCGAATATACATGGTTTTATTTAGTCCAGAATCAGACAATGGAGAGAAAGAGGAATCAGTTCGAAAATTCAGGCTCCAGAATACGTTTTCTACACAAAAGGACCCGCTTGTGCAAAATGGAGTAAAAATTAAGTTATCTTTGGTCATTACCGCAAGAAATTTGGAAACAGGTAAGATGTTATGACCTCATTAAGGGGATGATTGGTACATGAAGCATGGCTATCTATACAAGGGTCAAGTTACACAAGGATCAAGTCATTGATTACACATGACTCAAGACATGGGAACCAACATTGAAGACAGCATTTTGTTATCTATTTAAGTGGTAGTTTGTAAGACTCATTTTATCAATCTTATCCTACACCTCAAGATCCGGGATCGTAACATAAGACTTCGACTGACATATATCAGATGCCACAAGATTCATTAAAGCAAATAAGACCAAAAACTCATATAGAACAATCCTGATCTATCACAAAACTTTTAACTTGGATATCAGATGATTGAAAAACACATATTGATCAATGAAACAATCACCTCATAAGCTTGAATCACTTGCCGAATCATTATATCGGATTGCTTCTTCCCGTGTCTCATCAAATCGGGATGATATTGTTTCACCTGTTATCCAACACAAAGCCCAAATGTAGAAAGGGGAAAGGGAACGTACAAGGCGAAACGACAAAACTCCAAAACTCCAAAACTCCAAATACTCAAAAGTGAAGAAATATCCAAGGTTATCGATAAGCTTACTTTAGAACGAAAAGCAGCTTTGACTTGCGAAGATGAACAATGCGGCTCAAGTCCGAGCACTCCATAGGCCCAAGAAAGGGTTCCTGATTCATCACCTGAATAGCCATTAGTCGCATTTGCAGAACTGCAGCGCGCTCTAGACGAAGAAATCGATGAAGAGAAGACCGACGATCTGAATTGAGGAGCAAAAATGGATGCGCAGCTGCCGTTGAGACCAGTGTTGCAACTTTTCTTCTCGGGTAAAATGAAGCATAAAAATGGTAAGCCTCTCCTAGCGTTATAATTGCATAGATAAGCAGTTCCCATTTCCATCGTCTTTGTAGTATCCAGGAATCAGTTTCACGTAATCAAAGTTGGGTTTGGTTCACACAATCTTTAGATATTATCCCCTCACTCTTGAAATGGACTTCTTGCTGATGTAGAACTTTAAAGATAAGAATTCAATATTCCACCAAAAACATAAATCTTTTCAATGGATAAACCGGAAAGCTAGAAATTGCTGATCTCAAGTCAATAAAATGGAATGTCATAAACTGCAATACATGAAGCAATAATTGACAGCAATACTCATCCCAAAACAAAATGTTTTACATTCATTTTATTCCAGAAATCTCATATATACAGAAGTAAGGGAAGTAAGACCGAAACAGATAGTTCAGTGAAATTCCTAACAAAAGCAGATGAAGGGAGAATAAGGAACACCATAAGAGTTCGAGCTCAAACTACTTTAAAAATCCCCCATATCGTCCATGGCATCCCCATATCCATCAGCATAGGAAGAAGAATCCCCAATATCCGAAGCAATTTCTCCCACCAGCAGTCCTCCAAGCAAGCCAGCACCCAAACCCAGTCCCACGCCTGCCATACCACCCATCTTATTCTTGTTAGGCTGCTGCGGCTGAGCATACGGTGCATACCCTGCGGGAGGATACCCATAGGCCCCAGGTGGAGCTTGATAACCGTACCCACTCGCCTGTGGATATGCCGAATACCCTGCAGCAGGAGGAGGAGCATACTGTGGAGGAGGGTAGCCCATACCCGGAGGAGGAGCGCCATAACCGCCGCCAGCAGGATATGCGGCCGGTGGGTAAGAAGCCTGTTGTGGGTATGCG
>JAOYMZ010030499.1:0-16725 GCA_025802335.1 Pinguicula primuliflora | reverse complement strand
GGGGAAATGAACCTCATTCTGCAAGGGTAGCCACCTCTCTCCCCTCCAACACCTCAACCTCAATCTGTATTGCCTTGAAATAGCTCAGAATATGGGTCGTCTCTATTCTCAGATGAAGATGCCACACCCAGGAGTGATGAAGGCAGTTACTGGCATGTTTCATCTCCCTCCTCCTCAGATAGTGACTCTGACTGCTGAATCATACTTGTGACACTCTTTTGGCCCATGTCATTAGATATTTTTGTTGCATAATGACATCATTTTATATATGACGAACTTTTGAAATGATATGTTGAGTATCTGATCTTCCATTTTTAATTAATCAAATGAAGTTCGTAATAAATCAAATGAAGTTCACAAAACATGTCACCAAGTTCAAACCAAACATCAATCAAGTTCATGATAGATACTCCACCAATAGGAACCCCTGCATAGTTCGTGCATGGCCTCGTATATGAAGAGTAGGCTCATCCCGACAGGCGTGATGACCCGATGCATGGAGTCATCCGTGTGCGTATTTGAGCAACTCTCGCCGGACAGTTGATCGGAGATTCGAGTTGCACTTATTACATTGTCTGTCCCTCGGAGCCATGAGGTATGGGTGTGTGAAGATTTATCCCGCTACATATTAAAGACGATTCGATTCAAGTTTGAAGTGGGCGTCGTGTTTTTCAATTTTGATGTCTGAGAAGAGGTTTCTCTTTCGACGTAGATGAGAAAGTTAAAAGTCTTCCAACGATGGACTCGATTAAAAGTTACAGTTTAGTATTCTATTTTTTTTCTTTTAATATATTTTAAGTAAAAGAACAATAAAAATAAATCAAAAATAAAATAATAGTTTAAATTTCGAAATACAATTTTCATAAGAAAGTATTAGGGATGCACAAACGGGTTTCGGGTCCGGGTAGTGAACTACCCCGACCCGAACCCGAAGTCTCGGGTAATTAGAAAAAATACACATGCTCGGGCTCAAGTAACGGGTACCCGATACCGGGTACGGATAATACCCATTACCCGATATCATGTTAAAAAAATTAAAGCACGGATAGGGCATTTTATGCAGTGATACAACATTTTATACAGATGTATGCAGTGATACAACATTTTATGCAGGAAAATAACAATATGCAGTGATACAGGAGCTTACAGATTAGAACAGCTTGTGATACAGCATTTTATGCTGTGATACAACATTTTATGCAGGAAAAGAACAATATGCAGTGATAATATGCTTGTGATACATCATTTTATGCAGTGATCTCTAGATTCAGGAGCTTACAGATGTATGCAGTGATCCCGAGAAAGAAAATATTGCAAAAACATCAGAGATTTCAACTGCATCACTGATACTGTATCAAATGGTTATAACTGATGCATTATCAAATGCATGTCTAAATGGTTATAACTGATACTGTATGAAAACTTCACTCCAAACAAACTTGAGTGTGACGAGTGAGTAGGAGTGTTTGAAATGTGATTGAACGCTTGACTTGAGAAGAAAAATCTTTAAAATAATTTTTTTTAATAAACAAGTAAATAGTTTGGGTCCGGGTAATACACAGATCCGAAACTATAAACCCGATATTCGGGCTCAAAAAAATCGGATCCAAAATTTAATATCTGTAATCGATCTAATACCCACTATCCAATGGGTATCAAATTTGGGGAATCCGGACTAAAACTTCAGATTTTTTGAGCACCCCAAGAACGAAACCGATATAAGACACCCCTTTTTAGGGCACTCCTGCACCCCCCTCCTTTTCCCCCTTTTTGGGGTGTTTAGCTCTAGGGTTTATTAGGTTTAGCCCTAGAGTTTATTGGGTTTAGCCCTTTATTGGGTTTAGCCCTAGAATTTATTGGGTTTAGTTCTTGGATTTAGGGATAGGATTTTAGATTTTTTTCGGCGACGAAGCTGTCGTAATATTAATACTAAAATTATAAATTTATAAAATTTATATATTTTTATTATTTATACCACCAAAAAAACAAAAAGGAAGAAGGTGGGCAGGATTCGGAGAAACCCTTTAATTCTTGGGATAAAAGTTTGGGAGTTTAGTCTTTAATTCTCATTTCCCCCATAATTTGTCTCCTTTGTGAGAATCGGATCTCCTTTTCAGGAAGAGAAACCCTCTGCGTACAACATTTAAACCGAGACAATCCTTTAAAGGCCACTCCTCGACTGTATTTCGCAAGGCAGGTTTCGGTGTATGAGCAAGCGCATCTACTCCTGTAGAAGCTAGACATGGATAATAAGGCACGCCTAGAAGAGGTGGATGGTATTTACGGCAGGGATGTGCCTGAGGAATCTTACATGGAGACCGATTTTGACCAGTGTGCCGATATGGAGCCGGGCGCCGAATCCAAAGCCAAGGTATGGAGTATGATCTTTCGCGAATTGGGAGCACACTGTGAATGTGTAGAGAGAGAGAGAGGGGGGGTAGTTTGCATGTCTGTAGTTGTTGATTATTTGAGTTGGTTATGCAGACCTTGTCATATGTCTTTCTTTTGCTGGTGTATTTTTATTTAATAGGAGTTGGAGAGTATGAAGAAGAGATTGCAGGAGATTGAGGAGGAAGCAGGCGCACTTCGCGAAATGCAGGCCAAGGTTGAGAAAGAGATGGTTGCACCTCAAGGTTTATTTCTCTTAGTAAAAAATGTTTAAAGATGTTTTTTTTTTTTGTTTTAAGTAGAAGTGTTTTCTAGGGCTTAATTAAGAAAAAACCAGTCTTGATCGCAGGAATTGGATTATTGGATTTAACTCTGGAAGTGATTTAATTGAGGGGTTGTGCTGTCTCCCAAAATTCTATAAGTAACAATGGAGTGCAGTGTTATTAGATTTTAGGGTTACCCTCCTTCATTGTTTATTGTTGTTATTGTGGAAAAAAATGGCGTTATCTTTTATTGTTTCTATATTCTAGAGATGGAAAGGGTGATGTTGATAGGTGTACCTTGTACAATGAGAACTTGGATCTTCAGAGTCATTCTGCTAGCTGCAACATGGTTCACCTGAATGTTATTGGAACTTTCTGGGCTCCTGTCGATGATATAATTTTTTTTCTTTTTACAGTTGAGTTTCTTTTGAAAGTAGCATGCTTTCAGGATTACATGCGTAGAAATGCTTAGAACAACTGGAAACGATATTTTGGGTAGGAAAATCCCCTAAAGAATGGCGATTGATATGAAGTATCGTGGATTCTTTATACATATTATTTTGTAGGGCACTTTAAGAGCAAGAAATAAAATTCCTTAGTAGTAATTATGGATATATACCTATTCGACGCCGTATTAGAACAGTTCAGGATTGCGATGATTGAAAATAAAGTAGTAGACCTTTTATTATACTTCATTTATTTTGTTGTTGAATACCGTTATAGGGTTTTGATTATCTGAAACTGGAAGTTTCTAGAGTTGATTTCTTTCTACTTGTGCTTGAGTGCAGTTATTGTTGCAGAGTTCAGGATTGCAATGATTGAAAATAAAGTAGTGGACCCTTTATGGTTACTTAGACATACATCATTTATTTCGTAGTTGAATGCCGGTGTAGGGTTTTTATCATCTGAAATTAGAAATTAGCAGACTTGATTTCTTTCTACTTGTGCTTGACTTCATTTATTTTTGCACCAAGCATGAATTCATGATCTTAGTTAATTTTTTCTGATGATGAAATGAATTGACCTCATGTGTTTCTCAATCAAATTGTTTGGGTTGACCCTCTGGACTCTTCACCTATTCCCTATTTGCCTAAAAGCCTACATTATAATTGATATTCTATGCGCAACACACCCATTCATAAGGATTCACAGCAATGAGGTGTCAGATGCTGTAAGTGCTTTTTGCTTTTTATGGACCAAGATTAAAAGGTAAAAGATAATTGTGACTCCATTCATTTACCAAACCAAGTTGCAGCACTTACCTGAATCTGCCCTTCAGTTTGTCACCCGTGAGAGCTTTCAGGCACTTGCTTGCTGCCCTACCCTTCACTTGCTCACAATTTTTTAATCATGCTCACTGTTATGCCTAAAATTCATAGAGGAATGCTATTCATACACATTTTATAGACACTATTTGTTGACATTTTGATGTGGCAAGAATATTTTCTAAATCCATAAGTAGTCTCTTCTTGTTCTCTCTCGTCTCTCTTGTACTCCCTCTATATGGGTGCTTAAAGTAAATCACATGTATTAGTTTGTTGGCGTTGATGTGAGATGTTCAATTGATTTAATGTGAAGTGTTCAACCGTGGCTTAATTTCCATAGTTTTTTTCAATATATTATGCTTGTGACTAATTGTATGGGCACTTGCAATTATTATTCTGGTTGAATATAAGCCACTTTGGTAGTTAGGGTGGCTTTTGTTTTGAAGCAATAAATATGTATGCATTCTATTGCAAGGGTAAAAGACATGTAAACATGGCTGAAAAAGCCTGTTAGGTTTTGATGTACTCATCTCTCTAATGCGGTTATGATTTGGGGTAATTATGCAGCCTGCTCCTTGACTAGGGTATTTATTTGAGGGTCACCTCGAATAATTATGAAACCAAATCAAGTTGGGTCCGCTAGTGGTAGTACAGATCATTGAAACTCTCATAGTTCTAGAGATCAAACCTGATATTTACCTATCTAAAAAATGTGTGTCCGTTGGCTTAAAATGATACTAGTGAACTTGTATCATTGAATTCATGATATAATGACATTATGCTTTCCAATTTCAGCTCGTATACCCCACCTATTTGCGTCCTCATGCATTCCAAAGCCCAATAATTATTATCTAACCACTTCACCACTGTTTTCTCATCGCAATCCGACCTGTTAAATTGTCTTATCTCGCACATTTAATTAATATTACCTTCTCATTATTCTGTTGAGATTTTTTAATCCCCTTTTGGGATAATTAGTATCTATCTTTGCGATTATCAATTAAGGCGTTACAGTAAGGAACTGCTATCTCACCACAGTTCTCTAAAAATTGAAGTCCCTGAAATTTTATAGACTATCAAATGATGAATGGTCAAGGCAACCCGCTTTCATGGGGCAGGGAAAGTATGGAAAATATGAGTTCGATTCATTTTTCTGAGTTATGAATGTTTATTTTGTGCAGAAATTCATTTGATTTTTCATTTTCATTTCTGACTCCCAAACCAGAAGACCATGTTCAGATTTTTAATCTGATATTTCTTGCAAAAAGTGTGGCTTTTTCCTGCTCCATACGTGCTCAAGATTTGGCTCATTGGACGAAATTAGACAATTATTATTCTATTGTATGAGTACGAATGGCTCATGAACATCTTGTGAAACTAAATCTCAGAATGAAGTAATCATTCTTGCATGAGCCTTGTAACAAATTTAGTTGTTGACTATTTTTTTGGGGATAGGTAGTTGACTCTTTATGTTAATTGTCATTTTAGAAATTAATGGTATGTAAATGGTCATTTCAGTGAAGTCATCTTCGGGTAAAGTTTTATATAGAAGTGTTGCCGGCATTTTTGTAATTTCTGTGAAATTTGTGGGCGATTGTGCCGCAAGATCTTCAATGTGTTGACTGTTGCTTTTCTTCTCAAATTTAAGGATGTGGCTCATATATATATAGATCTCTTATTATTATTTTTATTTGCATTAACTTTCATTTATACTATCTTCAGTACTAAATTTTGTACCATATCAGCAGATGAGGCCCTACAGCTGTTCCATTTGATGTTCCTAATTCGTTAATAAATGCAAATACTGAAATTTAAATCAGATATGAAAGGTTAATTGGTTAATTCGGTGATGATACATCCGGTCAGACTATACGCCTATATATGAACAATATTTTTTGCACCTTGCGAAGGAGAGTGTCTTCTACAACTGAATCATATCATTATCATATGTGCAAAGTTACTGGCTAACATTATTTGAACGTAAACTAAGATCTATCTTTCCTTTTGGTTTGGGGTCTCAGAAGATTCAACTGGTCCGTCTGTGGCCCAAGCTGACAAGGAGGAGGTGGATGCTCGGTCCATCTATGTTGGTAATGTGAGTTTCTGGGGCCTTTGTATCAAAGATTTTTAGTATCTAAATTACTAATAAATTTTATGCTACATTATACACTTATATTCATGGATCAAACTATACCAACTCTCCGGGGTATATCTTTGAATTTGTAATGCCCCTTCATATGCATTCACATTTTACCTAGTTGAGCTGATGGGTTAATCCTTGAGCTGTTTTTCCTGCAAACGTAGGTAGACTATGCATGCACCCCTGAGGAGGTGCAGCAACATTTTCAGTCTTGTGGGACAGTGAACAGGGTTACTATTCTGACGGACAAATTCTTCCAGCCAAAAGGTTTTGCTTATGTAGAATTTGTGGAGGTTGAGGCTGTTCAAAATGCTCTACTGCTAAATGAGTCCGAGTTGCATGGCCGTCAGCTGAAGGTTCGTGTACATGTCTCGGTCTGAGCAGGGTGGCATTGACTATTTGCTAACCCTGAAGTCAATCTTACAATTTGGGATTTGTCAGGTTTATGCAAAGAGAACGAATGTACCTGGAATGAAACAGTATCGAGGAAGGCGTCCAAACCCATATATTGCAGCAACGAGACCCTTCATGCCTGGTCCACCTGCCTATCCTGTTTTTGGTTACGGGTGAGCACCAGAACTGCTTGATTCTTTGGCTTTAAATGATAAGTGAGCCAGAAAAAATGTCTTCATTCGAGGAACTGGTCAATGCTGTCTTCAGCAACCTGATATACTTTACCATTTCGCTGTTTCAAGTGATCTGTGTTATAATTGCGCGTGTGTTTTCTTTCTGTTTATGGACTTCTGTGTATATGATGGTATCGTGCAATCCATGCTGTCAGAAAACCACTTTTCCTGGTATTCCATTTTAAGAGTTAGTGATCTCATTTTTGTTTTTCATTTCTGGATGTCTTGAATAGATTAGCAATGCGTTCTTGCCCTTATATCTACCATAAATTCTGATACCACCATCTTTCCGGTTGCAGTAGGTTTCCGAGGTATAGACGCCCTATGCGCTATAGGCCATATTGATGGCTCTCCATCGCAAAGGAGAGGAACTGGATACAGCATATAGTTACCCTGCACTCTAGGCCATATTTACTCGTTTCCATCACGGATGAGGAACTAAACCAAACCAAACTAAACTAGATACAGCAAATTTACCCTGATGTACCTCTGTTCTCCTGTTATAGCTCTTCTGATGACAACATTTCTATTGTTTCAGTCATTCCCAAAAGATGGGAGTGCAGATTCATACTTGAATACTGATTTTGGATTTGGTTTTGAGATGTTTTACGGTTTTGAGATGTTTTATGGTTTTTCGCTGCATGGGGCAGTGGAAAGGAGAAGCAAATGGCTAATCTAATTTTTTCATTTCTTAGCAGCCTTTTGCATCCAGTTCACTTCCCAGTCGTCGGACTGAAAATAGTTTTCCTTACAGTAAACTTTTCATTCGGCACCTTACCTACCTTACTAAGTGGATGTATATAGAAAGATCCAGTATTTATTGCAGGTTCCATTCAAATAGATAAGGGGACATGCTGGAAAAATAAAAAAAATTTAAAAAAAAAAAAGAGAGGACGATTTCTCGGTACCGGGAAACCGCCCACCGCGCGATTAAAAAACCACGCGGTGGGTGTGGGGGCGGTGCGGAACCGCACCGTATTTCACCTCTGCCGTGGACGCCGCGGATCGTCGCCGTCGCCAATAATCACATTGCCAAAATGGACTAGGTCTTTGACCAAAAGATATGGGATGCGCCAGCGATTTTCCGCGTCCTTATTAATCATCATTACATGATAATCTGGAATTGAAGGCCTTACCCATGGTTAGGATGCCATTATCAACCCTACCCACCGACCTTTGTTGCTAAATCAGCACATATTATATATATATATATAAGTAGATGAAGAAGCATGCATATGCATCTCACAGACTATTCATCATTATAATTCTTTCTTTGGTGACTATTCACTTTTCATTGTAAAGATCCATTAAGTTCAGTATATATATCCGGAGGTTGTTTTTTTATTTATCAACTTTGTTGGCCCTTTTACATTTCTGTCGATGATTCTGCTTCAACTTTTTCCATCGTTTGAAGTGGTCAAGAGTATTGCATTGGTGTTTGGGATTCACCGTACAATAGGACTAGACTAGGATGTGAGTTCAATTTCTCTCAAGACATTTTCGTGTATGAACTGATAAATTCTTTCCATCCGCTGATATGTTGTGATGGATATGCAATGAATTTAGGATAGATGGACTTCAGGACGTGAGACAATGCTGAAGACGTGAGAGCCACGTTCATCATAGAAGCTGCAAATCATCCGACGGATCCCGAAGCTGATGAGGTAGCTTATTCCTTTCAACCATTTGTTCCATATAGAATTGTCTTAGTTCCTCATGATGTAATGCTGCTGGTAACTCAGATCTTGTCGAGAAAAGGAGTTATCATACTTCCAGACATATATGCAAATGCTGGAGGGGTCACTGTAAGTTACTTCGAATGGGTACAGGTAATGTTCTACTTCCGTCTTGTAAGATGCAGTTTCAAGTGAACATTCAAGGTTTTTGAAACTTGTGAAGGAGGGGTTGACCTAGTGCTTATGGGGGTGACAATTGCATTCACAGCTCACGAGTTCAAATTCCCTCAACCACATTATCTAACAAAAAAAAAAAGGTTTTTGAAACCTTCGTGCATCTACTTTGCAGAACATTCAAGGTTTCATGTGGGAAGAAGAGAAGGTGAACCAGGAGCTGAGAAGATACATGATCAAAGCCTTCCTTAACATCAAGAACATGTGCCAGTACCACAATTGCAATCTTCGCATGGGCGCCTTCACGTTGGGAGTGAACCGCGTTGCCCGCGCTACACTGCTAAGGGGCTGGGAAGCTTAACATTCTCACTCAACACAGACTCTCTCTTTCGATTGCAGAATGGTTCTCTTCTGCTTTTTGTCTCAAAATTTGTCAAGCACTACTGGGAATGAAGATGTATGATTGATAAGTTGACACTGTTTTTTCAGATTGTTCTCATTTGCTGTTGGCTTTGATAACTTTAGGACGAACAACATTTTTTAAAGAAACAAAATTGGAACTATTAGGCTCTGTTAGAGAACGCGGTCGCCTAGGAGTTAGGATGTTGCCCTCCGTCTTATCCGAATTACCGTTTATAAGCCTAGCGGTTCCTAGTCGTCTAGGATCCGCCTAGCGCTTTTTCCGAACACTGCTATTAGAGAATGGCAGAGAAGATAAGCTAATTTATATCCAAAGCATGGGCTTATTTCCACACTCATACTACTATTTCAGCCATCAACAGGAAAAGATATGGTTTCAGAAGCAAGAGCATAAAATTCCTGCATTGCATCCATCAGTATTACTGCCTTTACACAAAGAACAACATTATGCTCCTCTCAGTCTCAGCACATCACCAAGAAAATATCATCACCTACAATTACATCCCCAACAAGTTTCGTCAACCTGAGCGTCGATGGCCTTAAAATATCCGAAAAACAGGACAAGTTGGATGCATTTTCTTCTAGCAAAACCAGAGAAGCAGCCAAGGATGACTTCCATCATTCCCAGGCATTGCATCCCAGATTTTCCGATGAAAGATGGAAGAATGGGACGTGGGATCTCAACATGTTTGTCAACAAGGATAGAATGGATTGGGACGCTCTGATTGTAGCAGGTAAACTCAAAACTAACTAGTTTTTGACTTTAACCAAAAATCTTCTAATCCAGAGAATGTTTATGTCTCGATTAATGAAGTTTTAATTTGGAACAAACCCGACGCGGTGGCTGTCCGCGGGCTAATCTATAATGAATGTGTTCTTATTCTCTTAAAAGTTGAGGTAAAGGCAATAGAACACCACATTTTATTATATACCCATTGGTTTATCTGTTTGAAATCGATATGGACAAATATCTCTAGTCCCAAATTGTAATCTTATACCCGTGCCTGTTGTAATATAATGGCTAAGATTACAATTCAGTATGGTATCTAATTAATCCGTATATAAGCATTTGGGAATAGAAAATTTCTCAGCCTATAACACAGTCATTTCTGAATCTTCCATTTGTAATGAATGATACTGCAGAAGCAAAGAGGAGAAGATGTCTAGAAATCTACCCCGAAGCATCAAGCAATGAGGAACCAGTTCTCTTCAGAAGCTCCATAGCCGAGCTCCTAAACGGTCAGTCAAAATTTTATACAATGAACACCACTAGGAAAAATCTACCAAAAATATAAGAGTCTATTCTTCATCGAATTGAAGGGAGATTGATGGGACAAATGTACGTCACACGAATGTGCAAGTATACACAGCCGTCAAATAATACCTTACGGGAAGTAAGGATCATATCCACAGGGAGTAGGTCCTTAACGTGCATCAATCTACTACTAATCTTAGAGTAACCAAACATAGGAGGGGGGTTGAATTACAATTAATGAGCATAAATAAGTAAAACTATCTAAGAAAGCAAGTAAAGATAACTAGCCAAACCTAAGTCAATATCGATCGCATACTGACTCAAAGTAGCTAGATGGACTAGATAAACATAATGGTAGAGAAGTAAGCTTAAGCATAAGTATATTGCCTAACTATGTCATCTATGTACGCATCTACGTATATAATAATCAACACTTTGCCGTTATACGACAAGAGAACCCATGTTTAGCACACAAGGAGTCAACTTTCGCTTCTTCCCCTTGTGACTACTCATTGATAAAAAAGAGTTATATTATGGTCTACTCTTTGGCACAGAGGATCAACTCTCGCACATAAGGAATCAACTTCTGCTTCTTTCCCTTATGGCTTGAATTAATTCAATGAGTGAATGCATTTATGCCTATCCTGGTATCAACTTCTGCTTCTCTATCAGGACTGCAATAATACTCATACTTCAACTTTTGCTTCTCGGCACAAGTTAATAAAACAAATGCACTCATTTATAAATCAGCAAGTGAACAAAATCAATCCGTAAATCACGATATTAAACGTATACAAATGCCAAGCTCAATCAATTTATTACTAAACGAACAAGCGAGGACATTGTAGCCAAATAAATAAATACAAGAACGACATAGCTTGGCTCAAACGAGCCTCGAGCTTAAAGAGATACAAAAGAAGCCGAAGATCAGCCACAGATCTGATGACTCTGCTCCCCCGCTTGAATCGCCTCAACTCCTTCTTCATTCACCAAATGTGTGATTTTCGTCCATAGCCTCCCCCTTGGAGTGGGGGAGGGGAAGAGAGGAGTTTCTTCTCTGAAACTGGTGTATATATAGCCAAGTCCTTCTAGGGCAACATCCTGGTGCAATGGCAAGTCTGCCCCTCATGTGGAATGAGAGATACATGTGCATTTAGTGGCATCTCGGTCATTGTAGTTTCACTTGATACATTCTGATAAGTGGACATCAAACCCTAGCTTGGACGCCGCTTTTGCCTCTTATATGTAAAGATGAATTGTAGAGGACCTCTAGGGAAATACTCCTGCAAAATTCCAGATCGATCCTCCAAGTGGTTTGATAGATATGCAAGCTGCAAGGGACAGCTTGGTCATTATGCGCAGATTTTACCACTTCGGGTAAATCGAGTGGAAGCTCTATCCTTCGCTCATTTTATGCCTTTTTTGTACATGAAACTTGTAGAGGACTCTTTTACCGAGCTTCTTGTGAAATTCCATCCCAACCCCTACTGTGGTTGAAGAGATATGACCGTTTGAAGGGCATTGCAGTCACTTGCTCTCCTTTGCCTAGAATGGTCAAACACCTTTTGGAGGGATTGTTGGCATTTTCCCGAAATATCCAAATCTTGTCTCTTTTGACCCTTTATGTGTATAAACATCATGTAGCACGTCCAAATGTCCATGTGCACATACATAATACAATCAAGCACAAAATAAGGTGTAAAATAAGTGATTAGGGCATAATTCATTGAAAACACTCATCTAAATGAGCTCAAAAATAGATATGAATTGAGCTCATCATAGGGTCAGGCCTCTACCGGTCGATTTCTAGCCAGAGTGAAGAACACTGGCCATAGAAATCTTCAATGGTGGCTTTCCCTTGACTCAAACGATCAGCCCTAGTGATGCGATCGAAGATCTGAAGACTATCTTCTCCCATGGTAAACGTCATTTTGAGTATCTTCCATAAGTATTGGGGTAGTGGGCGTATTTCTATACTAATTGACATTCCATAGATTGAGTATTCCACCCGAATACCTGTGAATCTTGTTCCCTCCATTTGGAGTATGTTGCATCAGATTCATTCGGGGCCTTCGCCTCCCCGGTTATAAACTCATAACGTCACTTGCCAATAATGTATACCTCCATCAATCGTGCCCAGAGCACGTAATTGTGATTATCGAGTTTGAAATCGATAACTACAGACAGATTTTGGTCCCCTGACTCCACTGTGTTGGAGGATGATGAGGAATCACCTTTGATTTTTGATTGCTGATCCATAAACAGCCGAAATCGCTCAAACTGATCGGCTAGGATGACATCTGACCCGGTTGATGCTTGCTTCTTGTCTCCCATGATGCGCCGGAAATGGGTAAAACCCTAGTTTGATGACGAGATTCAGGATTGTTCCTGCTCCGATACCATATTAAGCAGAATAATAACGAACACAAGATGTTTACGTGGTTCGACGAATTGCCTACTCTACGGGAAGAGCTCTTCCACTTTTTGTTTTTTCCTTCATCTCTTGAGTACATATATAGGCTAGAGTCCACAATCACACAACCACATTCCCTACAATCAAGGGATTCACATAAGGAAAGGATTTATAATTATCCCTTCCTTATTTACATAGTAATATTTTAACAAATGCAAGTTTACGAGTTTCTTCCCCTAAGCAAGTGCTCACGTCTTTGTGTACGAGCATTTCGTGATGATTGGGAATAGCTCATGCACTGCCGCCATGGAAGGTACCAAATTTTCTTGCTTAGATATAGAAGGATAGAAATCTCCCAGGCTGGTGTATGCATTCAGATGCGATCGCTGCAAGTGTATATATATACAGATACAGATTAGAGAGGCTATGCTTTTGGTTGTAGCTGAACTTATTGGAATATGTTAGTTATTGATAAGAAGGGAAAGATTGACCAAAATCTTTCCCTAATTATTCCTGGGATTTGATTACCCTAAATCCCGGGATTTACCATAGTTTGGGTGTGTGATGGACTCCTATAAATACATGTGTTCATATGATGTAAAGTGTGAAGAAATATATGAATACAACAAGAGCTCTTTCCTCCCGTGGATGTAGGCGTATGCCGAACCACGTAATTACTTATGTCTAAACTTGTTTTTCTATTCGAATCTCGCATTTTCAGAATATGTCTCATACCGATTAGAGAAACAATTGTCAACCAACTTAAATAAGAATGTGGTGCTACAATCTATCACCTTGGGCTCAAGGTTTTAATGAGAGTGACACACATTTATCTATTTAAGTTGACCCACATACGCGCACCTGCGCACACGAAGCTCGAGCCCAGATAAAGGCGGACCGATTTTCTAACATGGTATCGGAACGGGCGGTCTGATGTCCGAGTTTGTTCTCGGAAGGGATTCCGGAATGTTGTACCCATGGATGGGGGGCCATGGAGTTGGGGAGATGGGGAAGACAAAAACAACAGAATGGAGAAAATTGTTGTTTGTAACATATCACATTGTTGAAAAAATTGATGGCTGGAGACTTGAGAATGGAGCAAAGTCTTATCTTACTGAAGAAGTTGAAGCTGACTGTAGCTTTCATCACTATCGGATGAGCTGTTTTCCATGAATAGAATGGTTAGGCTACAACTGATAATGAGAACTTATTATAACCGGGCGAAAAAATAAAGTGCTAAATTACGCAAATTATTCTAAACGAATTTCGCTAATCTTACTTTTTCAGCGACCTCATGTAACATAATTTCCGAATCGTTCACAGATTTTTCTCGCGGTTCCAACGCTAAGTAAAAAACTCAAAAGTCAGAAAATATAGGTACAAAGTGCTAAACTATTAGCCCAAATTATAACTTGCGATAACTGAAATCATGAGAATTCTAAAAGTTAATTGGGGAATATATATATTCTGGTTTTACTAAAAATTTTAAACATTATTTTTTTGCCCAAAAGGGGTTATTTTGTTAGGTTGCCATAAAACTGTTGCAAAAAAATTATGGATGTATACTTTTTAACTCAATAATTTTTTTGGTCACATATCACCAAGGATGATAATAAGGTGCTAAATAAATTTGCAAGAAATTAGGATGATGAGTTAGGTCGATTTGCTAAATAAATTTGCCAAAAATTAAGATGATGAGTTAGGGAAAAAGTCTCCCTCTGATCACATTTCATGCATAAAAAATACGGCTCCGACTTTCCTCCAGCCATTACTCCTATGAAGCCTTACCACTCTCATGGGTGGAAGCGCTTGACAGATTGTCGTGCAATCATGCTAAAACATACCAGATGGTTCATAGGCGAGGGAGAAGTTCGTTTTTGGTCAAATAGGTGGCTAGATGGAGATCCTTTACAGGCTAGAGATCTAGTCAGATAACCAAACCTCTTTGTCTGACACACCCTCTATGATTCCAATTGGCACAACCCAAGCCTCGTGCAACTAGTTTCCCCCCAAACAATACAAGATATCAATCAAGTTCAAACCACTCTAGGTAAAGATGCTCCTTGCTGGGAACCTGAAACATTAGGTCACTTCTCGAACAAAACAACATGGAATGTAATAAGAACACATGGAACCAAATCAGAAAGTATGCTAAAAATCTGGGACAACAAAATTCCAACAAAGATCAGTCTGTTTTTATGGAAACTATTGCATGATATATTGCCTGTGGATTATAAAATACAGAAAAGAGGTATCAACTTGGTTTCCAGATGCATTTGTTGCTTGCATAATCCAAATATTGAAACGGTAGAACATATGCTCATCCATAGTGAACTTGCATCTACTATCTGGCCATTTTTTGCCCAGATATGTGAGATTACAGCGCCTCCTATTTCACTGTCTCAGCAGATAAATGTATGGTTTGCCTCTTCAGGCAAGAGCTCAAAACATGCATTTATCTGCTTGATCACGTTCTCTGTTGTTTGTTGGCAGATTTGGAAAGCCAGATGCACGGCCATTTTCGAGGGTGGTCATCTCACAGTTCAAGACATACAAAGGGAAGCCATCAAACAAATCAGGGAGATTATAAACGGACTACACCTCTTCTCCTCAAACAATGTGACGGAATAGCAGTGTCTGATGAAACTGAACATTTCACTCACGTCCAGATCTCCACGGTCTTCACAACCTCCCAGATGGTCTCCTCCTTCAGAAGCTTTTGTGAAGATCAATTGCCATAGTCTCTCACGCCCCCTAAGCAACCTTCACGGTGGAGGAGCTATAACTAGAGGACCCAACGACAACCTCATCCATGCCACAACTCGCACAGATAATGTCTCTGTAATGAACATGGAAGCATCTGCGCTGTCGCAGGAAATTCTATACAACTCTCAAACGAGAAACTTAAATATTATCATTGAATCCTGTTCCTCTTCACTACTCTCTGGTTCTGATATAACGCAGCGTCCCTGGAGGAATAGGTCTCTCATTCTAGCAGTCCATAAGGCTTTACAAACAACAAAAAGATGGACTCTTTGCACATGTATTGCCTCTGAAAACAAAGTCGCAAAACTACTGTCATCATAGAGCTTAACATCAGGGGCCACACAAATACACAACTCCTCTCAGCTGCCAACAGAAATTTAGATTCAACTCGACATCGAATCTGCATCAGAATAGAATGACACAAGCTTCTACTCACAATATCAAGGATGATCCGCAACACAAATCATACTGGCAACAGGTCACTTAGCCTCCAGTTCACGGCATCTCAGATGTACAACCTCGCACTAGGAATTGCTAGCCAAACACCGGTAATCAAGCAGCCAGCTACAAGTACGGACAGCATCAACAGGCAACGCAAAAATAGGTACCAAGTTCTTTTGATACTATGTTTAAATGCAGGTATTGAGAAGACTGGGCAAATCACCAACTCCTCAAGACAACAAGTGCAAGCTTTGGTTTTTCGAACTCTAGTTTTAATAATTTGGTTTGTTTCTTTGAACTTTAGATTGGGATTGTATATTATTATCACAAACGCTAGGATAGTTCTGTACGAACATTACGGATCGGTAGTAGCCAAATTTTTATTAGCACGTAACCCCGTCCGAAACCAAAGGATAGGTTTAACCTAAAAAAAAGTTAGGTCAATTTGTAGACACTAGCGCGGCAGGGCATTACATTCACAAATTGACCCTAATTTTTGGGTCACAGATCACCAAGGATGATGATAAGGTGCAAAATAAATTTGCAAAAAATTAGGCAAGTAACCATTTTCGGTTTCTTCCGTTTGTTGAAAATTTATTTTTAATCGATCCCGAAATTATAGTGTTGAGAAAATTGTGAAACTGTTATGGCTTTTGGTTACAACGGCTTTGCTATAATTATATGAACGACGAACTGGATATAAATAGCCTCCCAGCACCACCAGTGCATAAGGAAGAACCTCAGGTGAACATACTTTGTTGTTTTAAACACATTTATAGCCACGTTATTTACTATTATCGGCTATGTTTTAGGCCTTTGAAATTGATTCTGAGGCTACAGAGGTTGGTAGTCTGATGGAGGAGTGGTCCAACGACTCGAGTGATGATGGTGATCCTGA
>JAOYMZ010030488.1:0-16725 GCA_025802335.1 Pinguicula primuliflora | reverse complement strand
TGTCCATGCCTCTTATGGCTGCTGATGACTCTGTGATAACTGCTCTGTGTTCCATTTTCCGTTTGTCCTTTGCTGCTGCTTCCAAGGATGGCCAAAATTGCGTCCTAATGGCTGGAGACTTCTTGAACTCCTCTCTGATGGTTACTGTGAAAGAGGTGGACTCGATTTCTATCACCATGGTTTTGATAATCCATCCGGAGGTGGTGGTAAAAAGTTGTAGTCTGCCATGCCTCATATCTTCCCTAGTGCTGGTTAGAGGATCTATCTGGACCAATTCTCCAAGATGATTTGTAATTTTTGTGAAGAGTTCATCATCCCAAAAGTGGAGAGGCACTCCTTTGATAGCTATCCAAGTGCATCTCGCCGGCTTCCCATCCACTAATCGCCAAGGCCTAACATTGTGTAGCCGGATGCTCTTGAGGATGTCTTTGTCTTGCAAGAGTTTTACCTGCTGCGCTTTATCCGTAGCCATGAGGATCAGCTCTCCACCCTCAATTCTGGCTGCCATTACCTTGGTATATCCCGCAACCTGTAGAGTCTTGTTTATTGTTTGAATGTCTAAGACCGGTGAGGGGGTACCTAATAAACATGTGTTCAACCAAGCATCGGCATCTTCCTTAGGCAAATACTGAATTTTCTGTACAAAGTTAGCAGTACCAGTATTCAATTTAATAGCACCATTATCAGAAGTTGCAGTACCAGTAAAAACACTGTCCACATCCATTTTGCCAGAAACATTTGCAATCTTGGCATCAGTAACAGTCGTGTGTGCCTCTAGTGGAGTAGTAGCAAACGAATTATCAACAGAAATCCAAAATCGTGAGGTTTCATGGCTCAAACTAAACTCCAATTTAAAAGGTCCAATCCAAATGTCATTAAGTCGATAAAGCAGCTGCTCATGATTCATACTTCTTGGAAAACGAACGAAAGCAAACCTGCTACCTCGTTTGTTTAGGTGTTGTGGGAAGTGTAAGTCCAGGACCTTACCATGAGCAGATAATGTGTCCAACATACCTGTTCTGGTCACTGAAGGCGGTAAATTCGTGATGTGGAAAGAGTGAGAAGAAGCCCTAAGCTTCTGTAGCCGAAATCCGTTCGCGCTCCACCGAGTCGCAGGGTGGGAAATTGGGTCCGTCTGTTTGGCGCTGGTCGCGGTAGGGTGGCCAATTTCTAGTTTTTGTCCAGTTGGTGGCTCGATTTCACCGGCGTTGCCAATCTGGGGCGGAGATGCGGATGTTCCAAATGTTTGTGATGGTCCCGATCTGGAGCCATTGACCTCGGGCATCTGGTGCTCTGGAGTTGCAGAGGGTATGGGGGGTGCCAACGCCGACGGTGACGCCGGCACAGATATGATGGGGAACGCCGTCGCCATCCTAGTGATATATGTTTTTTAACGTTGATATGTCCGATCTGAACAAATAGACATGTTTTTTCCTTATAACAAATCATCCATACAAAGTGTGGCATGATATATCGTGGTAAGTGCGTTACTGGCATAACGGACCCTCGTAGTAATAATTCAGAATTGAGTTTGTTACAAGGCAACTCAACCACACACCACATAATCGAGAATTACAAAAGGCCTCACTGGACCTTGGATTACATTAGCCCCAAAAGTATCCAACCCTACAGAGTTGACTCAGTACCGCCCAATATCACAAGTGGGTTGTGGATACAAGATCCTCTCTAAGCTTCTAGCATCAAGATTAAACACTGTGCTGCCTAAGCTGATAACAAAAAATCAGACAGTTTTTTGAAAGGTAGTCAGATTCTAGATGAAATTTTGATAGCAAATGAAGTATTACATACATACAAGAGAACAAAGTGACCTCTTTTGCTACTGAAAGTAGACTTTAGTAAGGCCTTTGACTGTGTTTACTTGGGTTTTTTACTGGATCAGCTGAAGAAAATGGGCTTCTGTGACAGATAGATTTGTTGGATTCGAGAATGTATCTCTACTGCTTATGCACCTGTTCTGTTGAATGGTAGTAGTGCAGGGGAATTCAAACTAAAAATGGTGTTTGAGGCAAGGCGATCATTTATCGCCTTTATTATTTTTGATAGTTGCAGAGGGCCTCAATACGTTGCTGGATAAAGCTACTCAACTGGGTCTTGTGTAAGGAGCTAAGGTTGGCTCAGTAAACATTACAAATCTCCAATATGCAGACGATACATTGCCATTGATGGAAGGTAGCATTGAAAATGTGCTGCTCATTACAAGAGTTCTGCAACTGTTTGAGCTGATGACAGGTTTATCTATCAATTATTCAAAAAGTGAGTTGTATGGCGTCAATGTTGAACGAACTCTGATGAGTGATTATGCTATTGCTCTTCATTATAAGTTTGGCAGACTGTCATTCCTATATCTGATAATCCAGGACGTGTTAAAATGTGGGATAAATTACTGGCTGATATTAGAGGGAAAATCAGCATGTGGGATAATTAACTGTTGTCTTTTGCTGGTAGGCTCACACTAAGTAAGTCTTCATTGATGAGTTTATGTGTTTACTACTGCTCCATATTCAAGATGATAAAACAAGTGGTGAGGCGATTAACCAAATGTTGAGTAATTTTCTATGAAGAAATGATGCTAGCAGCAGAAGACCAATTCATTGGGTAAAGTGGAGTTTTTATTCAATGACCTGAAAGATGGAGGCTTAAACATCAGAGACCTGGCCTGTATGAATACATCTCTCTTAACAAAATGGCTCTGGCGTCTGCGAACAGAATCAAGTAGCCTCTGGTCGTTAGAGATTTGCTCAAAATATTTCAGGAGAGAAGATGCAAGGACAGAATTTAGTTTATTGACGGCCTTTTGACAACATGTCAAGAGTTTGGTCAGATATCTGGGAAGAAATTACTACATCTGGATGTCTTCATTCTAATCTCAAAGTGACTATAGGATATGGAAATGCTGCACTGTTCTGGCTCACCAATTGGACAAAAGTTGCAGTAAGATACGCAGAATTGTATAAGCTTCGTGCTGAAAAAGCAGCTTCAGTGCAAATGGTATGTGGTGCGGCTCAACATACAGAAGATATCAACCTTGTTTTTGGAAGGGGTCTTCGTGATTGGGAGCAAACCAGATTAACTGAGTTAAAGCAGGTCTCTTGTTCTTTCCCGCTGGATTCAGCATGTGACAAATGGTATTGGGAGGCTGACACAACAATGGAATTCACAGTAGCATCTGCTTATAGTATGGGATATGAGAGTTCTTTGGAACGACTAGATGCTGATCGTGGGTCACTTGCTGCATCCTGGTGCAAATTAGCTCCTTGTCGAGTACAGTGTTTCATTTGGAGAGCATTGCAGAATAGAATACAATCGATGGAAAATTTGTTGGCTTGTGGTCTGACGGTTAATCACTCTTTTGCTTTATGTGTTTGGTGTGCAGAAAAGATCGAATCAGTGGAACATATGTTTTGTGAGTGTTCTCATGCGAGTGGCATATGGCATGAAGTATATTCTTGGTTGCAGACTACTCACAATCCCTCTCAGAACTTACCGCAGGCAGTTGCTCAACATATGTACATGCTAAAAGGCAAGACAAGTGCTGATGTATGGATGGCTATCTGGATGGAAGTTATTTGGAACATATGTAAAGAAAGGAACGTTGTTAGATTCAATGCTGAGAGCATAAGTGAGGTGGTAGACCAGAAAAAACCGACGCAGGAACTGGATAAAAGCACATAAAAAACCAGCAGCTCACTATACACTGGAAGGGTGGCTGTTGCAAGTAACGAATCTGGAAATGAGGAGATGAGTTTACAATAGAGATGGCCATACTAGTTGCTATATCTGTCTATTCCCAGAATGCATTTGGGATAGAATTGTTTGCCATGTCTGTATTGTACATACACAAGTCTTGTTGAAATAAAATTCTCAATTACCGGAAAAAACTACACACCAAATAATCAAATATGTGTTGCGTGCAAATCATGCTCTTCATAGTACAACTCTCGAGGAACCAAAGAAAAAAATAGAACTCACCCTAAGCATCATTGCAACATAATAAGACCAAAAATCATCCTAAACATCCGTGCAACATAACAATTTAAAAATGCCAGAACTACAAAAAATAGAAATTATCCTTGCTTTGCAACAATTCAACGAAATCAAAACTACTACATAACAAAACCAGAAATCGTCCATATGGAGAGAGAACGTGCGAGAGAAGAACTGGAGAAAGCAACCGACGAAGGAGATGGAGGTGGAAGTCAGCAAGTAGCTGACAAAAGGAAAGGGAAGGAGGCAATGCACAATGGAGATGCGGAAGCTAACGATGACGGCGGTGAGTGGGCATTGGTCCAGAGAAGAACTCCAGTGCACAAACGCTTGGCTCCCCCAACAAGCACGCCTGGAAGGAACATAAGTTATCAGTACAAAATGATAAGGAACATGAGACTGAGCCTCAAATCTCTATTCTTTAAGAACTTCCCCCAACCTAGAACGCGCAACGGTTGTCTTGGATATTCAAAGAGTATGGTGAACTCTTTGACATATACATAACAACTAAACTTGAAGCTGACGGCAGGAATTTGGCTTCGCCAAATTCGCTAAGGTGAAGAACGTTGATGCCCTTGTATCTAAAATCAATGGCCAGAAAGTTGGAGGGTGCCGCTTGCAAGTAAACATAGCCAAATATGAGATGAAGGGGAAGGAGAACACCACTCGGACCAGGAAAGAGCGATCTCAAAGTAAGCAGCAGAATAAACCAGTGGGAAGCCCAAACTTAAGAGAAGGAGTCTCGTATGCAGCACTCCTGCAGAAGGAAGGCAACCCAATTTTGAAGCAGCCGAGGGGATTGCGACATACACTACTAAACCTGAAGACTGTGAGTGGCTGAAGGACGCAATACTGGCATAACTGTGATCCGCCAGACTAGGGGCGACAGATGAAGTACGGGAAAAGCTGATAGCATGGGATTACAGAGATGTTAAGATCCGGCATATCACAGATGATAAAGTACTGATAAATGGCCTAACGCAAGAACAGCACAAAAACCTCATAACCTTAGGGGCACAAGAACAGAACACTCTGTTCTCTGGGATGCAGAAATGGGAGCTAGATGTAGATATCCAAACTTGAACTATCTGGCTCAAACTGCGGGGAGTTCCATTACGCTACAAGAACAAGGACTGCGGGGAAAGAGATAGCGCCGCAAAATCCTGCAAGCGCAGGTAGCTCGAGGTAAATTATTCCCTGCCCCAGGAATAATTCAAAACATGTCCAGCTAGCGAAAAGCAGCCTCGAAAATGATGAAACAACTCAACAGGTGCTCCCAAAACAGATTAAAAAAATATGAACCAGACCCCAAAGCCCATTTGCCGCCCTAAACCCAGGAAACTAATTGGGCTTGCTAATAGGTATTTCACGCAATTACTAACGAAGATGACAACGAGGAATAGCAGAAGAATACGTATGGAGAAATTGAGAAAACAAAAGGCAGGGATGCGAGAGGGAATAGTGCCTAAAACCTAGGAGGACTTAACAGAAGAAGCTAGACAAACCATAACAATTACAAATGCAATTGGAGTGGAACTCAACGATCAGTACCTGAACACTATTGTCCAAATGGAAACCAGGGACAGGGCAAACGCTGAATGAAGTCAAGTGTAGTGCAGCAGGTGAAGCAAGTTTTAATGAAGATATTGAGCTATAACGTTAGAGGTTTGGGGCAACCCCCAAAATACCATGAAGTTCTGTAGGTGATAAGAAGATATGACATACAGTTAGTATGTCTTCAAGAAACAAAAAAAGAAATACAAGCATTAGGCCATGCAGGAAGCTGTGGGGAATTGATGAAATCGACTATGTAGCTAACGATGTAAATGGCCTATCCGGTGGGCTATTATGTATGTGGAGGAAGGATATATTTCAGCTGGTGAGTTGCTGGTTAGGTGAAGGGCTGATAGAACTCAGGGGAACATGGGGTGAAGAACTGAAGTAAAAATAATCAACGTTTACTCACCATGCTCTCTTGCAGGAAAAAGAAGAATTTGGAGAGATATACTACAGCGCGTAATCATGGATCCAGATGCAAACTAGTGCATCAACGGCGAGTTTAATGCTATCAGATGTGAGGAGGAACGAAATAGAGTGAGCCAGCCAGTAGCAAGAGAAATGGCATTGTTCAACAGATTTGTTACAGACTCTGGACTAATAGATCTACCCCTACAGTTGAAGAAATTTTCGTGATTTTTGCCTGGAGGACGATGTGCAAGCAGACTCGACAGATATCTACTGTCATAATCTTGGATTGTAATCTGGCCATACTTATCTCAGCAAGCCTTAAACAGAATGAACTCAGACCACTGCGAGTGATCCTCATAAATGACCTAGTCGATTGGGGGCCTAAGCCGTTCAAAGTCCTTGATGCGTGGTTCCAACACTAGGACTTTGAAAAGTTGGTCAAAGAAGCATGGTCCAAAACCCATACTACTGGACGTGAAGGTTTTGTGCTATTCAAACAAATACAGCAGTTGTGAACCAAGCTAAAAACCTGGAATGCAGAGATATTTGGTGAGTTAAACGGGCGAATGAAAGAAACTGAGAAGAAACTGAATGATATGGACAGGTTGATGGAGCAGAGAACATTGACTGAAGGAGAAAGACAACAGAGGAAAGAGCTAAACCTGGACCTGCGGAAATTGAAGAGAATGACAGGAAGCTTAATGTATCAGAAATCCAGAAACCGCTAGATAACGGAAGGAGATGGAAATACGCAATACTTTCATGCTTGTATACGTAATAATAGCGCTAGAAACACAGTGAAAGGCATGCTCATAAATGGTTCCTGGAAGACGGATGTAAACACTGTAAATCAGTACCTACATGATTACTTTGTTGCTCATTTTGCTATAGGTGTAACTCCAGACGCAAGGACAATTTGGGGATTTAATGTAGGAGTTACTGAAGAGGAGAACAACATGCTAACTTCCCCATTCATAGAGGAGGAGGAGGTGTGGAAAGCTGTACAATCCTACGGAAGCAACAAGATCCCGGGGCCCGATGGATTCAACTTCCGATTCCTGAAGCACTTTTGGAAGATATTCAAAGAGCCAGTTATGGAGTTCTTGGAGGAGTACTGGAATGAAGCAAGACTAATCAAAGGACTAAATGCAGCATTTGTTGCACTAGCACCAAAGAATACAAGCCCCCAGAACATCAAGAATTTCCGGTCAATATCCATGGTAAGCTCAATTTACAAAATACTTGCTAAAGTATTGGCATCAAGGCTCAGCAGGGTATTATCAAGGATTATATCCCCGAGCCAAACAGGATTCATACCAAGGAGATGTATTTTGGACAGCATAGTCCTAACTAGCGAAGTGTTGCATGATGCTAAGAGAAAAAAGAAGAAGTGTGCAGCGTTTAAGGTTGATTTTCAGAAGGCCTTCGACAGTATTGACTAGAAGTACCTATGAGACTTGATGGAGCAGTTGGGTTTCCACCAAAAACTAATAGTGTGGATAAAAGGATGCATAAAGACTGCTCACCTTTCGATAACAATGAATGGTAGCCCCTGCGGGGAATTTAACATGGGACGGGGGTTAAGGCAGGGCGACCCACTGTCGTCCCTGCTCTTTGCCCTAGCAGCAGAGGGACTGAATGAGTTACTGACAAAAGCAGCAGACTGGGGGCTGATCTCAAGCTATGTAGCAGGAAATAATGGAGTAAGAATTACGCTTCAGTAGTTCACGGATGACATAGTGATCTTTGTTGACGGTTCGAGGAGTGATATCAGAACAGTCAAGAGCATCCTGCGCACCTTTGAACTCATATTGGGCCTCAGGGTGAATTTCCACAAAAGTAGACTGTTTGCAATAAACCTAAGAAGTAATGAGCAACTGCTCCAAGCAAAATTGTTGAACTGCAAGGCTGCAATCCTACCATTCACATACTTGGGAGTACATGTAGGTGCTAACCTGAGGAGGCATACAACTTGGAAACCAGTCCTGGAGATATTGGAGAATAGATTGCGGGGATGGGAGAACAAGTACATCTCCCTTGGAGGAAGAATAACACTGATAAAATCGGTGCTTGCTGCAATCCCCACCTACCTATCGGTATATAGGGCTCCAATGGGGGTACTTAAGAAAATGGTAAGTCTAATGCGTAAGTTTCTTTGGGGAGAAAAAGAGAGTGGGCCTCGGAAAATCTCATGGCTGAAATGGAAAACAATATGCTATCCTAAACCTAAAGGAGGGTTAGGTTTACGAAGTTTGAGACAGTTTAAGCTAGCACTTATGGGGAAATGGGGGTATAAAATGCTGGAGGACAGAGATCAACTATGGGCAGTACTTCTACACTCTATGTATGGTCCTATAAACATGGAAGTAAACCTAAGGGACTGTAGTTATCAGAGCAGCTCTCAATGGAGACAAGACTTGCAGAAGGACGTCCTGAGCCAAGAATGGTTCACATCCCAACTGAGAAGATCCGTTGGCTCAGGGATTACCACTAAATTTTGGACACAAAAACGGATAGGGAAAGAACCTATTGCTAGCAAATTTCCCCGACTCTATCAACTGGCAGTTGACAAAGAAGCAACATTAACAGAAAAGGGTGCATACGAGAATACCTTGGATTGGTGCTGGTTGTGGCACATGCACTGCAATACACAAGAAATGGAGGACCTCATTGAACTGCAGCAACTGCTAAACCTCGCCCCCGCTCCTACGCTTGCGGAAGACGCCTGGAAATGGTAAGGACTGCCCGGAAACACATACAACACTGCGAGTCAATACGACAGGTTAATATTAAGCGAATGGACAGACGAGGAATCGTGCCCAATTGCGGGCGCAGCTTGAAAGAAAATCATCCCGAAGAAGATTCAATCATTTACCTGGTGCCTAATGTGGAATCGCCTGCCAACATGGGACAACGTAGTTGCACGAGGTATGAACCTCCCAACGGCGACTTGCCCGAATTGCGACATGGAGGAAGAAACGGCCCACCACCTGTTCATTACATGTCTGATCGCTCAAGCCCTATGGAGAATCTGCATCAATTGGACGGGCTTGTCGTTAAATCCGTCGCAACAAGTCAGGGAAATTGTAGAACTAGTTGAAACTACCGGCTTTACTCGACGGGAGAGCTGCTTGTGGGGATTAATAGGGCCACTGACCTGCTGGTACATGTGGACAGCTCGTAACGGAGCAATCTTTAACCAAAGCCCAGTGGAATTGCCACACTCGGGAGAAAATTCAGCTGAAATCCTGGCTGATCATGAGGGTGAACCAAAAAATTGAAATGGTGATCGGATACTCCATCTGGAGGATGGAGCCGAGTTATTGTATGGCAGAAACATGAATTGCATCTGTCAAATGTACAAAAGTGTAAATTTGTAAATATGCAATAAAACTACTTTACTTACCCAAAAAAATAAAAAATAAATAACAAAACCAGAAATCATTGTTGCTCGGGCGACTGATTATATGTGAATCCCATGGAGATGGGGTTTCAATATTTTGTCTATATGTGGTCCTTTCTGATAGGTCTTTGAAGCACACCAATCAGAAGTCTGTTGATTTTGATGGAGTTGGACAACTAATAAAAAAATGTCCTGACAAACCCATATAATTTACCAACATTAATATGGAAAGGTATCGGCGTTGCACATTTTGAAAATAATTTTTTATTTGAAACTAATCCCATTAGGCCATTACTTCAAATGCAAACTCACATGGGATGCATGTGATTTGGTGGATACTGTGGCATCTGACACATGCAAGCCATCTTAAGATTTGTTAAATGCAGCATTAAACAAATTTAAGCAGTTTTTGCTATGAAATTATAATGTAAATCTTCTTTGATTAGATGCCATATTACGGGAAATCATGTCAATGGCGAGCATCTAATATCAGAATATTGCAATCAAATAAAAAGTCTCACCCCTTGGAGAATGAAGTTTTTTTCTTGTTCCAAGTGCCTTTTTCCCGAGCGAACCAGCTTACATGCCGAAAACATTTCCTGGCTGTCGGATCAATATCTGATGACCAGGATGAAAAGTATCATTTGGAAAAAAATCTTGTAGGTCTTAACCGGTTTTGAAACCGTTTTCACGGTCAGAATATGACCCGTGACCCTCGAAACATAAAAAAAATGAGATAACGTTTTTTTTTCGAACACACGACTTTTACATTCAACAATTTTGCACTGGATCATTCTCATGTCTCAACCTGCGCACAGATGCAAACGGTTCACATAAGCTACCAACATAAAGTAATCAAATGCTACTACTAGATCATTCTCATGCCTCAGCCCACGACTTCAGATTCCTCAACCAGAACTCGACCCTTTTTCTCATTGTTCTTGTTCACATATGCAAAAGGGAGTTTTTAACAGATGCCTCTGTCACGAGCAAACCGTCTTAAACTCCAGAAACTTAAATCTCCCAGATGCAAATAAGAACCTGCTTAAACTCCATATACTCAAATTTCTCAGATGTATGCATGCCCAGTTCTATCATTGGAGTGAACAAATAAGAACAATTTTGCACTGGATCATGTAGTCAATCCCTCAAAATAAACAAGCAAAAAGAAGATGAGCAGTTTGATGAGATGAACTCATACACAAATCCAATACATGAATAATTTAGTAGTATGTTGAAGGAAAAATAGAGTTAACAACATCAATTTCCATCAATTCTGATCCTCTATGAATCAAGTCCTCAAGGAAATGAGGGAAAAACGTCATCCTCACACTCCAAACTAATAGATGCAGGAACCCTACAACACAAAAAAAATTAGAATTCTTAGCATATGTAATCTAATAAAGATCGAAATCCTATAAATAAAATAAATATTTATGTACTTACGTATCTACTAGTAACAGATATTTTCTTTTGTCGTGCTCTGTTAATCCACAAGCATGACATGTTCGAGGTTTCTTTATGGACTTTTTAAATCCACTCTTAAATCTTTTACTGCTACCCTTTGTCTTTGTTTTATGTGGCTCTTTCTAAGGTTGAGAAGCGGCATTCGGTTGGGAAGTACTCACACCTTCAGGTGAAGTTGGAATAAGAAGAAATTGTTGTTCAAGAAATTCAAACGCATCTTCAAGCACTTTGCTTCTTAAATCATTCATAAGGGTATCCTCAATAAATCTAGAAGCACGTTGAAGTAAGCAATGTCTTTTGGTTAACACAGAAGAACCACCAACTATAGAGCCATCTAAATCATATCTGATTCTCCGCATTTTTGAAGACTTCATCCACCTATGCAGCTTAAACTGATCAGACAACTCCTAAATGTTTGCTTTGAATAAATAAGCCACACATGACTGCATGGAATTCCCTCGCATTCGAACATTCCACAACTACATGTGATTTTTTGCGATAACTTTTCGACTTGAATTTCTCGCACTTTACTCTGAAGCTTCTGGATGTGTTTCACTGTATATTGCAGATAATTATCATCTTCAGGTGTTCCTCTAACCATATAGCGAAGACACTCGAAAGTCTCATCCTGAAACTTGTAGAATATTGCCTGTGTATACAAATCTCTCTAAGATTGCTCAATGTAAACCGGTGTCTTCAACAATGGCTTTTCATACAAATCTACCTGATCCAACATCTCTTCATTCTCTCTCAGTTTTTTGCATCCCCTCTTAAACCTGGTAATAAAGTTCCATAGTGAATTTCTACGAGATACATACCTGTTAAAGAATGCATGTGCACTTTCAGCATGTTGGCTACTTGTCATATCGGCAGAGCAAATGTTCCTCATGCAGGCTGGGACCTATTGAGATCGAATTTTGTATATAAAATTCAACCATTCATTCTCTGTTAAAGCATGTTTCTCCAACATAAGCACCCAACGCTCTTCAAATTCATTGGGAGTCTCTGAGTTCCATATGCATTCTTTCATATTTCTTGATGATTCTTTGTATGCTAGTTGGCCCATTTTTTAGGGAACTTCATGAGAATATGCCAAATAAAATACTTGCAAAACCGAATTTGATTGTAAACTAAGTCTCTGGGTTAGTGGAAATAATTAGTGATTATAAAGTACCTGTGACATATATTAGGGAGTACCGTTGTAAATGCTCGTGCCATCGCTGCATCTTGATCAGTGATGATAAGCTTTGGTGGTCCTGCTGGTATCACTGTTAGCCATTCCTTAAAAGGTTACTCAGAAGACTTAGTTTTCTCATCACTTAAGAAGGCATAACCAAATATCGTGCTTTGTGCATGGTGATTAACTCCAATGATCGGAGCAAAGATAATGAAGTATCTATTTGTGTTGAATGTTGTATCAAATACAACAATATCACCAAAATACTTATATGACTGTCTCCAAGCCAATAGTCCAAAAACAATGTACCAACTTACCATCTTCGTCCTCCTTTATGGAAAACCTGAACTCATACTTCGTTCTCACTTGCTTTTCAAAATACTCTCTCAGCGTCTCAGCATCTTTCCCTTCCAACATATTCCAATCACCCCTCTTTGCATTATATAGATCTCGTGCTATGAATCCAATATTTTGTGTTCCACCTGCTTCTAACTATAACATGCTCATTTGCCGACATGTGGGAATGTTTTAAAGTTGAAGCTGATCCACTAAACTCTTTTGTACTTTAGTCACCTTTCGGTGGGATCTTAACAAGCGACTCTTTCTTGGCGTTGTGAGAGAGTGAGTATTTGCATTGTTAAACAGGATCACAACGTAATGCTCAAAATCTCTATGCCAATTAACAACCAATCTAGCACAGCAATTTTCTCTTGTTAACCCCCAACGACGTTGTTTGGTTTGCACTAGTTATTCTTTCCACACTCCTTCTTTGATACACACAAAAATTCTCTCCAAGTTATAACACCATCTTTCTGTCTGCTATCGTTGATTCTCGTGCTGAAACCAACATCCTTAGTATAATTGTTATCAAACACTTGTGTGTCATCTAAACTGATAAATGTCAGTCCTGTAACAGGTATCAATGCAGGACAAACTTTAGGAATATATACTTGTTTGTTTAGAGCAATATGTTCGTCTGGACTTTCATTCCCACTTGGATTCATTCCTGCGTATCCCATAAACCGTATCAAAATCAAGACATGTTATCTCATAAAACGTATCAAAATCAGAACATGTTGTTATCTCACAACCGAATTAAAAATCAGAACATGTTGTTATCTCATAATGCCTCATGATGTTTTCTCATAAACCATAATAACCAGACATCAAAGTCCGCCAATCTGCTTCATGATTTTATCTCATAAATCGTAAGATCAGAACTCCTGATTTTATCTCCTAAACAGACGTCGAAAATGATAATAATCTCTCAAGAAAAAATCAAACACCTTTAGCACAGTACGAATTCCTTCTACAATTAAGTTTTATACAAGGGAAAAAAAGTTACGTGTGAGCTATGAAAATACACACTGATAATTGATTCAATGAACAAGTCTGAAATCTCAAAAAACCATTGGAAGACGAGTGACATGGGTTTAGAAGCTTTGCTGCTCAGCAACTCTATATTTTATGAATGGAGGATCGATCATATTTGTGAAGTTATAATGTTTCAATTTTTTTTCCAACCCATCTTAACCATTCAAACCCATCTTAACTGGTTCAAACCCGATTAAAGACCAGCGTTTTTTTTAAATGAGACATTTCATCCAAGCCATCTAATTTCATTCCGACGGCCATGGAACATTTTCGACATGTAAGAAGGTTGGTTCAGGATAGAGTCACTCAGGAGGTGAAAAAAGTTGTTGGAGAATGTGTCATCCAAGAGATGCAGTGGAGAATAGATATATCCATATACTTCCCAAAAGTTGCAATACAAAAAAGAAAAATTGTGCTTTAAATTCTAGAACTCCCTTTTTTTAATGTAGGGAACATTACTGAGTTAGATAAACGGTAAACTCAATACACTACCGCAATACGCTGTAAATCATGATTGGGGGGTAAAACACACTTGGCTGTGACAGACTCGTGTCACTGAAGGATTTGAAATAATATCTTTGAGTGCAGTTGTCACTTCCAAATTCTAGAAGTCCTTGACGAATCAATGTTTAAACGTCCATTGTGTGGGTGACAACTAAAAACGTGCATTAAATTCGAGAAGGTCTAACTTGTGTTGTAAAAATTGTTGGACACACGTTGCGCGGTCACTGGCCTGCCGACACCCAAGCCACCTAGGCGGCTGCACAGGATGACTTGGCGGCACCAAGAGAAAATATATTTTCAAATAAAAATATTTATTTAATAATAAATTTAAATAAAAAAATAAAATAAATTAATCAAGATAATAATAATTTGTAAAATATTAATTTGTTTGGATTTCATAAAATAAAATTATTGTTAATTTTTTTTCGCCATATTCATGTATATCATGATCTCAACTAAACTCTTTCTAAAATATAATATGACATTGATCTAGTAAAACATGAATAATATGAATATATAAGAAAGATTTATAAAATTCTCAACAACATAAATAAAATTGATATTATTCGATTTCTAAAATAAATTATTATTTTAATCTATTGTGCCTTTTTATGGTATCAATGTTTTCCTATATTGTCTCTTATTGTGTTTCTTATTTGTAATCGGTGACTTATTTTAGTTTTCTGTATTTTTTTAATATTTTATGTTTATACATAGCCTTATAGACTCATATATATATTTTTAGACAATTAAAGTGGGCGGCCACTCAGATGGATCTGAGCGCATGCCTGAGCGGTTTGGGCCGCTTAATCAGCGTGGGTGGCCGGCTAATCACTCTGGGCGGTTGCCATGGCGACCGACCAGGGGTCATGTACTGCACCAACAGGGATGCCCATGTCCATTGTGGGGCGACAACCTACCGCCAAGCGCCCATGCGTAACTTTTAGAACAATGATACAAACCAAATTTATATCAACGTTGAATTCACACGATTATATAAACGTTGAATTCATATGATCGATGAAAATTTTATAGTACATGAACACGAGGTAAACAATTTCGGATTTGCGTGTTATAGATATCATATGACTTGTCTCAATGATGCTGAGTTAATTTTAATTTATATGCATTCACATATACTATTTTTTATGCTTTTAATTATTTAAATTTATTTATTTTATTAATATATAAAAAAATAAATAAATAAACGGAGACTGTTCAGGTTGCCTGTACGCCTAGATCGCCTAGCGCTCTCACCCACCGCTTCCTTAAGGCTTGGTCTAAGTTCACATTGTAATTACATTGTAGGCAGGCTACAAATTTTTCATTTCTAGAAAAATGAAAGTTTTGGGGTTCGTGTACAACATCGTTTTCGTATTTAGGTCCCCTACATCATCGAACGCATTAAACAAATGAAAATTTTGTCAGCTGGATTATCATAGATAAGATCAATAAATGTTAATGAATGGTTGCATCCATCTTTTTTTTTTTTAAATTCAGATTATTATAATAACAACCTGCAAAGATTGCTGGTTTTGTTTGGAAGCTCTTCTACGATCGTATCCCGACGACAGACAATCTGGCTAGAAGAGGAGTGCCGAATGTAAGCATCCTATGCCCGCTGTGCCAAATAGAACACGAAAGCTTTACACATCTCCTCCTACTATGCCCCATTTCACAAAAAGCTTGGAGATTGTGCTTGGATTGGCTTGAATTGGATGACCCCTGTTTAACGACTGGAAGCAGGTGCTGTAATTGTAGGAAAAAATAGGAGTCCCCCCAAAACTAAAGAAAATCTGGCCAACAATTTGGCAATAGGTAGTGTGGGAGCCGTGGAAAATTAGAAACGCTGTAATCTTCAATCAGGACGAAATACAACCAGAAAACGCAATAACAAAGATGAAGATACAGAGATGGATAATCTTGCGGGCCAAATTGGTGTTGGGCCTCCAAATTGGGTTCAATGAGTGGTGTAGATGCCCAATAGAATGCATGTAAACAAGTATAGAGAAAGAGGCCCAATGTAAATATTGTAAATATTACAATACCTAATAAAAACTCATTTACTTACAAAAAAAAAGATTATTATAATCAACTACAACTAAAATTGAAATTATCAATAAACAGTTTATATATGAGAACAAAAATCATATGCTCGGGTGCGATTCCGACAATGAAGTCACCTGAATTTTAAAAAAAAATCCAATAAAATACTACTTTGTCCTAAGGGGAAGAGTTTGGGAAATTTCCGACAATGAATTCGTCAGAACTCTGCCAGAGTATAAGGCTTTGATCTATTAAGTATAAACTTTTCAATAATGATTTCAACTTCGACATTAGGCGGTTGTAGGGCATACCCAGATTAGCTGCCTTACTCATCTCCCACAAAGTGTCCTAAGCCAGATCTCACTGCTCATGCCACTCCATAGCCTTCAAACCCAAACGTCCAATATGATCAATTACATTCAACACAAGCCTCCTAAACTAAAGAGAATACACAAAGAGTCGTCTAAGACACTACACTGCAGGTACAATTTGTATTCATATTTTTCGTATCTGGCAGGTTTTCGGACAGCAAAGCATATACACAAAGCATCACAATTAGCACATACACTATATAACTTTATGATTTACATGGACTTATTCAATTGTACTTGTAGTGCTACAATTTGTTTTTCATACTTACAAAAATGTAAGGATAGAGATGTATGAACATTACGGCCCATTAGTGGCATTTTTTAAATTAAACTCGTCCGTTGGTTTTAGACGGGGTTACGCGTTGATAATAAAAGGTCGTTAATAGACCTGAAATGTTCATACAGGCGTA
>JAOYMZ010030477.1:0-16726 GCA_025802335.1 Pinguicula primuliflora | reverse complement strand
AGCTCATCAATCTCTCCTTCAGCCATTTTTCCGGCTAGATCCCATCGAAAATAGAAACATTACAGCAGTTGGAGTACGATTCCATCAGCCATTTCGAATTGTTCATCGCTTGCACATGTCAGTGCGGGTGATAATAGTCACGTGAGGCATTTATTTGACAGTTTAATCTGGGCCATCGATTTTTAAATTGATGGCCCAGATCTTATGTCTCGCAAATAAGGTCTTGTCTTGCAGGTAAGTAGTTAGCAGGAGAAAATTACTCATGTTAAGAGTGCTAAAAAGGAGGTTATACAACATTGAAGGTCAGTCCATTAGGTGGACAGAGGGTACTGTTGTGGGGACACGAAGGGAAAGAGCTGAAAGCGCTATTGAGGATGGATATGGAATGGTTGTTGCAAATGGTTTCAGACATACTTGAATGAATGGTGGTACCATAAATTTAAAAAAAATAGAGGTGGATTAAAATCTACGGCATACCTTTAGCGTGTTGGACAGTCGAGATTTTGGAGAAAAATGGAAAGGAATTGGGTAAATTGATAAAGGTTGATCTCGTTACGCTGGAAAAGAACTACTCAGAGGCAACACAAATTTTATTACAAACAGATATGCACAAAGATATCTCTGGCTCTATGTGGGTGGTCATTGATGGGATCGATTATGAATTCAAGATAACAGAAGTAGAGGATGTAAGGTTTGTGGTGGTAAGAGTTTCTGGATGGAGAAGCGATGAGGAAAGAAGTGAATCGTTCACAGAGAATGATGGTGAATTTTCTGCGTTCCTCGGAACAGAAGATGGTGAATGGTCGGAGGAAGGAGAGATTGCTGGAAAAAGGGATGGGTGGAGTAGTCAGGAAGTCAATAAAGAAGAACAAACAATCAAAACTTTCAAGAAGGGTAAGTTTTTCCCAATAAGGGAGGTACAGATTGGAGATAAGATCGGAATGAGTGGTGATCATTCTGTAGCTAAAGGTGAAACTGAGCGAAATATTCAAGAAACACATATGAAGGAGGATTTAGCTGCAATAGTAGAGATATCAAGTGAGGAGGATGGGGCAATGGAAGAGGAGAAAATGGATTACAAATCTAGGAAACCAAGGGGAAAGTTTTGGGAGCGTAGTAAACTTGATTGGTGACCTACATGAGGTGAATCACAACAAATGACTCAGACTAATGAGTGTCTGAAGAAACAACAATTTCAAAATGAAGGGTGGACCTGGCAATGAGGATGGATGAGGAGGGAGAGGTAGGGCAAAATGGAATACACATCCAAGATGCGGAGGAAGAATTTATAAAAAAAATGGTAGGATGAATTATGGAGTCTGTTAGAGGAGTGTCAATTGAGCAAAGATGAAATATTACAGAGGAAAAGTGATGGCAGGAATATGGTGAAAATAAGCAAAGAGATAGAAGTTATACCTGAAACGCCACTTATGCAAGGACAGTTTGGTAGTTCAGAAGGGGGAGCAGGAGCTGAGAGCATTGCTGAAAAAAAAAACATTACAAGAGTCCTAAGAAAAAAATTGAAGAACATTAAACAGAAAATTCAGAATTACAAGGCTAGATCTGATTGGGGGGGAGTGATGGAAAAATTTGCAAGCAAAGAAGAGAAAGTAAAGGAAAAATGGGAGATTCTTTGGATTCAATAACAGATAGTAGTATAGTTGCGTCTAATACCAGACATTTAAGGAATGAAGCTACCTCATTGATGAAGATGGGCAAAGCCTTAGTAATTGTTCATCCAGATGGGGAGAAGTCCATGGTAGATACGCTATCTGAAATGGAACAGAAAGATACAATTACGAGAAAACGATGGATGCACACAAAAAAGAAGAGGAAAAGAGAGATGTTGAAAATACAGATAATTACACTTAATAGTCGAGGAGTAGGAGGAAAGGGGAGAAGGAGAAAAATAAAACCGATGGCTGCCAAACATAAGATCGATTTTCTGAGCTTACAAAAACCGAAAAGGAATATATTAGTTAGGCAATTGTGAGGAGCTTATGGTATGAAGATGAGTATGATTGGGCCTATGTTGGTTCTCTGGAACAATCGGGTGGTTTGTTATGCATATGGAATCCGAATAAATTTAAAAGGAAGGATATCTGGGGAGATGAGGGGATTTTGGACATGTCGAGATACTGGAGAGGAGATGAAGAAGAGAGCATGATGGTGAATATATATGAACCATCAAATTTGGAGGCAAGAAAAGGCAGTGGAATATACTTAGAAAATTTCATGAAGGGATAGTGGGGTTGAAGTGGCATGTGATCGGGGATTTTAATATCGTGCTTAAGTTATCAGAGAGGAAGGGTCAAGGGAGAGGAACTAATCCAAATGTGATCAAATTTTTTAATGAGTTGGTGGCAGACCTAGACCTAGTAGACTTGCCAATATCCGAGAGGAAATATTTATGGTGTGTGTGAGGTCCATTCACTTTATTGTGAGGGAGGTGTGAAAGGGGTGCAGGTGTTGTAGGTGCACTATATCATTATCCTATCGTAATTTAAATAAAGTTGACAGGTTGGCATGATTGTGGTCTGAGGGCATTGTGATGAGATATAAATTTTTAGGTTTAAGTGTAATTTATTCTGGCAGTAATTCTGCAGAATTACAAAAGATGTAGGTGGTTATTGGATTAGAATCTCTAGTTGAGAAGTTGTTCAACTAGGCTGCTAGGTGGTCGCCCTCAACCCGCCCGAATGCCATTTAATCACTAGCTTAGGGGCAGTTAGGCTGACTAGGCGCTAGGCGAACCCTAACTGTCCACCATTTTCTCGAACATTAATTAAAATTCATAACCCAATTTCACTAATGTATATCGGACGCATAAGTACGGTCGAGTCTTACCATAGTAATGCATAATCCTCACTAGTAAACTACTATGCCTCACTCTTTTATAAAGTTATTCCAATATAATGATTTGCAGGTTCTGTTCGAGAAGGCGGTCATCTTGCTCGCGTAGGTGTCACCTAGGCACTAGGCGGTCACCCTCCGTCATGCCCCGCCTAATCACCCGCTTATGGGTGCCTAAGTAGGTGCCTAGACCGCCTAAGCAGGCACCTAGAATGCCTAAGCGCTAGGCGGGCCCTGACCACCCAACACTTTCTCGAACACTGTTTGCAGGTATGCAATATTATGGTTTCATAAAATGACTATGATCCTAAGTTCTAATTGTTGGGATTTTTGGGCTCATGCCAAACCCAAATCAAGGTCTGAAAATGGAGTACTCCTATCCCCTCAAATTTTACATTACATACGAATACACTATATTTATTTTAATCACATTACACACATGATCACAGTCCCGAGATAAATATTATAGGCCGAATGATATCATAAGAGCCATAATGGTTGGGCTATGATATAAATTGAGCCCATGAACTCCAATAACATAGTTTGGAAGCCCACGAGTTCATTAACCCATATCTTAACCTAATTCTTGGAACTCTTTATAAGGGAAAAAGTGGCAACCCCCTCGTTCATTTCTCTCTATTTCCCTTCTCATGATTTTCTCTCTTATGGAACTCTCTTTCACTCTTGAGAGCAGGAACTGCTCCTTTTGTGAGATTTCGGTTTAGAGCAGGAACTGCTCCTATGAAATCTTTCTACTACTCTCCATTATCGGAAACTTGAAGCTCATTTCTCTTCCAAACTCCACTCTTGATATCTCGTTTTGGAGGCTTCTCTGTTGGCTTGTGGACTATGGTGTTTCTACTGTGTTATTGGAGTGTTGCCTCGGAATTTGGCTCTGTTAGGACGGCCATATGACAGCCTTGTGGCTACTGTTCTCCAAGAGAACATTACAAGATTTACGAATCCGGACTAGAATCCAGGATTCTTTCATTTTTCATTACTGCATTATTTTCTTTCATTCTGATTTCGAAAACTATTTTGTTTCTTGTAGATCCGACAATTAAAAGATCCTTAGAGTGGTACAGTGGTATCAGAGCGAGAGGCAAAAGTGATGAATCAGAATGAAACAACAAAACAGTTCAGTAATGAAAAAGGAAAGAATCCTGGATTCTAGTCCAGATTCGTAAATCCTGTAATGTTCTCTTGGAGAACAATAGCCACACAGCCAAGACTGGTGGTAGGCAGTCAGAAATAGAGCCACCGAGGGACACGCCAGACTTTTGACCGAAAACACCACGGCTGTCACTAATAGATCGTCGGGAAACAGAGACAATGAGATCTGATTTTTGGACAGTGAAGCACCAAACAATTGCTCTCAAATCGGATAACCAGAAATCGGCAACCAGTGAGGTTTAGAAGGAGCAGTTCCTGCACTCAAGAAGAGTAGAGTATTCCGGGAGAGATTTCATAAAGGGAGCAGTTCCTGCTCTTGAAAGTGAAAAGAAGAGAGAGTTTAGAGAGAGTAAACAAGGTCAGAGAGAATCTGTGCCCTAAGAGAGAGAACTGCCGAGAGGTAAAAGTGAAGAATCCATCAATGAACAAGGCTTATATATGTGCCCTAGTAGTTTCTAATCAGCAACTACATAGTAATGGGCTTGTGGGCTTCCAAGGCACATAATAGGCAATTAATGAAATAATCAGTTTTGGGCTCAATTTCAACATCCCAGCCCAAAATATTTTGCTCTAATAATCATCATTCGGCATATAGTATTTATCTCGGGACGTAATTATGTGTGTTGTAAAAAATAAGTGAAGTAGAAATACTCCCTTTTTCTACTCTTAATTAAGCTTACATGAAATGTACCTCGACTTGGGCTTGGCATGAGCCCAAAAATCCCAACATTAATTTTAACCGTACATGTAATTCGATGCAAAAGTGATTTTCCCCATGACTATTATACACGATTAGTTCATGCATTCCTTTCCAAAGTGTTGTTGTGCTCCATGAACCCACTTCAAGACGTGAACAAATCATGACAAAAAGTGGTGGGAAAAAACAGCCCTCAATTTGATTACTTAAATTTCATATTGGAACTGTGATATTTTATTACAATTTACATTTTCAAAATGAGATCAATAAACATTAGATAACGACATATCAAAATGACTAAGATAATCATTTGGGAACAATAATCGTGGACCATACTTTTATGGACTTACAAATTCTATATTCTAATTTCTAATATAGCTAAGATCTAATTTTCTCCTCTGGGTTGTGGTTATATACCTTCTGCAGTAGCAGTACAGTACTCAGATAATGGAATCCCAACAATACCCTCCAGTTTTCTTCTTCTTCTTCCAATCCCATGCTGTCAGCTTTTTCACAGTACTTCTTCATGCCATTCATCTGCGACGTGATTAAGACACAACCAATGAGAGTATTAGGACAACTTTCAGCCATTGATGAGATGGGAAAGTGAAGGGTCATTGAGATTTGTGGAGGATTAATTTCGGTTGGTAAGAAAAAGCCAATTTATTTTTTTACAGTGGGTCATGGGTGTAGTGTAACGGTCTTGCCTTGGACCTCCAGCACAGCCTTATTCACAGGACACATGGATGGATGGCTTCCTTAATTACGAGCTTATCTTTTGAAATTGTCTCTTTGCACGAGTTTTAATTCCGCTCAAAATAAAAAAACAATCTTTCTTCGTCTTCTTCCTGCTGCTCCTCTGTTTTATTCATCCAAACCGGCTTCCAGGCGGAGAATCCCATGTTGCCGGAGAAAGATATCGCCACCGTGAATGGGGCTGAGGTGGGAGGTTGCCCCGTTCCGCTCGCCGCCCATGAAGACGTGATTGTGGACAGGACTCTGTTCATGAATACACTCAGAAGTTTCCATTTTTCTCTGGGTTCCAAGTTTCTGTACGTGGGAGTGTTTTTATTCAGAATATATATATATATATATTTCTTTCTTTGAATATGCTTGAAAGTTGAACCTTTTTACATGGTTTTGAAGGATACCTGTGATTGGAGGGAAAGAACTGAACCTGCATTTACTGTATGTTGAGGTCACGAGACGAGGAGGCTACGACAAGGTATGAAAATACGAATGAAATGGTTTCATTATTATTATTAATTTTTCAACATACGTAGGTGAATTTATATATTTCTGTAATAAAAAAAAATGAAGGTGGTGACTGATAAAAAATGGCGAGAAATAAGCAATGTTTTCGATTTCTCTCCAACGACTACCAGTGCATCTTATGCTCTGAGGAAACACTACTTTACCATTCTCTATCGCTACGAGGTGGTGTACTTCCTCAGACTTCAAACTCCAATGCTCGATCAAAACGCAGGTAAAATTTCGGACAAGGTTATGCTCTCATCGATTTTACATACAAAATTCATGGGATTGGGCGTATGCCGTGAGTAAATTACCGCAAACTATGCAGTGCTCAGGTGGCATTACAAGATTAATGTGATAGGAAGGTGTGTGTTTACGTTTGCACGGGCCTGATGACTCACCATACACCCCCTATTCGAAATTCATGTGTGTATTGATAAATCTTTTGGGTGGGTTTCAATGTCATGGGTATGCTGTGATGAACTTTAGTGTTGAGAGGTGCATTTAATTCATGAAATGAGAGCCACATACTGTTTTTGGTATCTTTTTCCCATTATGTGGATCATCCAAATAAATATATTTGTTGCCAACTTTATGCAGGATCATCTTCTTTCCAAGCAATAGGAACCATTGATGGAAAATTCGACTGTGGTTACTTGGTCTCCGTTAGAATGGGAGATGAGACACTGAAAGGTGTACTGTATCATCCGGGCCATCGGGCCTCTCCTGCTCAAGGACCTTCACCTTGCACGGCCATTGTGCCATACGCCCAACGGTTACAGAAGCCTGGCCGCCGGTCGAGAAAACGGCGAGCAGGCGATCCGGGCCGGCCCAAGCCAAATCGGAGTGGCTATAACTTCTTCTTTGCTGAAAAGCATTCAAAGCTCAAGTTGATGTACCCAAATCGAGAGAGGGAGTTCACTAAGATGATAGGAGAGTCTTGGAATAACCTGTCATCTGAAGAAAGAGTGGTGAGTTAAATGAACCCGCCCTTCTAAAGGCATTGTATGTGTTTTCAAACTGATAGATAGATGTAAGGTTTTGCAGGTTTATCAGAACTATGGGTTGAAGGACAAGGAAAGGTACCAGAAGGAAATGAAAGAGTACAAGGAGAAGCTGGAGATGGAGAAAGTCTGATTAAGATTTGGATTGACTTCGTTCTCCCATCCTAGAATTAGATACATCTTGTTTTAGAAATGCACTCAGTTTTTATTCTCATCTTTCTTCAGATGTTGGCTGTTTTGCCAAGTGATTTTAGTGCACGGCTGCAACAGATTCAGCCCTCTGAAGTCCGAACTCTTGTTTGACAGCAGTAGAAAATCCTAGAAAACAATTATTTTGTAAGGATCCAACTCGACAACTGTTAATCAGTCATGAAGATAAAGGTAGTATCCTTCATTCGCAGGAATAAAGATTCAGCCTTTTTAGATATCCAATCATAATTCTTGATTAATTCAATATTTCTAGCAAGAGAGATGCTTCACCTACAACTTACCCACTGAATTTTAAATCGAAAAAGTGGGAAATGACGAAAATATCTTCCCCACTAAGTACAGAAACACTGTCGAGTCAGGATTATTTTCGTCATTTGGCATATTTTCGATTTAAAATTCGGTATGGTTGTACGCAAAGCATTTTCCTTCTAGCAAACTCTTGGCTTTCAAAGGTCCCAACGGAAGAGCAGCTAGAGCTAGCTAATCAGGACAAGAATGGGTAACTACTAACTACCATCTTTCCCAGGATCTCAGAGCAGGAAGCCCACCCGATTTACAATCTTGATGGACACCAACAATAGTAGAATAATATCAGTTTACATCTGTTCGAAAAGGCGTTCGTTTAGCCCGCTTAGGTGTTGCTTAGGGTTTTATGGCACTGGGCCATCGCCCTCAGCCCTACACCGAATGCTACCTAAGCACCCGCTTAGATCTCTAGGCACTAAACGAGCCCTAACTACCCAGCACTTTCTCAAATACTACATCTGCCTAAGTTAGAACATTGCAGGCAAGCCATTAGCTTTCAAACATAAGAACAGCTAGCTAATCATGTAGAAAAGGGCACCATCTTTCGCAGGATTTCATTAGCGGCAATCTTTGATGCCAATCATAGTTACTAATTAACTGTTAGTAGTTAGGTAATAGCTCCTACCAGCTAACAAAGCATGAAGAAAAAGATACGCCATCTTTCGCAACTGGGATGGCTGAGTTCCTTTCTCATGCTTTACTCAGTCCATGAAAGAACCTGTGCTTTCTCCTCCTAGAATGCCTTGCAGAAGCTCTTGAAACAACTAAGGGAAGGATTTGTACCCAATGGCGGAGGGGGAGGGTGTGGCGACTAAAATATTTTTATACTTGGACTTGTACCCCGCACTCCCTAATTAGACCCATACTCCAGGATCCGCACCCCTATGTGAACTGAAACCCTCAGAATCCGCCACTGTTTGTACCTGGGATCAAATTTCACTTACAGAAATTTGCAGCTAACAGCCTTTTCATGGAAATACTGGAACTTTGGCGAAGTAGCATAGCTGAGAATTGTTCCTTACTCGGTAATCCAAAAGCACGGAATGATCGTCGAGAAGCTTCTCGTTTGTGGCAAAGGAGGCAGAAATTTTCCCAGATATGCCTCCCCTCCTGCATACGACATAATAAATCAGTTTGATAACTAAGGAATACCACCATGTTTATTATGCTCATTTTTGTGGCATACCAAGAGATCTCCATGTCAGTCATTTCTTCTTGATCGTTAGTTTCAAGTCCTTCACTCTTCACTGCTACCTCTTCACATAGAAAAAACATAAAACAGAGGTGTCAGTAGCAATGAACCAACAATTATCCCAAATGCACAAGAGGTGTTTGACAAAATGCATAAACGGGATATCTTCAACAAACCGAAGGATGTGCCGTCCAATTTAAAAACAGATACGCGCATCGCGCCGCCCAGCTCCAGACTGACGAGAATATCCACATCCGACAGAGAAGGTCATTTAGGCACGTCGGAGTCCTGATAAAATTTTCACCAGGAACTCGCAATCCACCTTAAATAATTAATATCTTGATCTTCACATACATGACAAGACTGTAACTATTATTAAATCAATAGAAAATTACACTAATAAACTTTTTGTCCGTCATAAAGAATCAGAAGGTGAAATACAATAAAAACAAATTATAGGCTGTTTATCCAGAAAACTATTAAAATATTTTCATAAGGACTACAATCCAGATGATGACCATTAATACATTGAAAAAACGATCGGTTTACTCTTCCATCAGTTTGGCTTCCATTTGCTGGACAATGGGAACCTTGACCTTTTGTGAAGTCTCTGCTTGGAGAGCGACAGGAGCTTTGATCATGTGTATGCTCTGCTCCAGTTCCTTGGTTGCTTCTCTCAGCACCTGGGCCTTCTTTCCCTTCATTCTGTCAAATTTCCAAGATGCGGGCAAAAACAGACAGACCGTGAATTCCATATTCGTGTAGCTTATATAAAAAGATGTGTGACGGGGCAAGAAGGAAGAAGAACCTGTTGGCACGGTGTCTGGCTTCTCTCTCAACTCTGACTTTATCAATTTTCTTGATGGCCTTCAGAGTGTTCTCTACCACATTCCTATCATATCTCTCAGGCCTATTCCTCTTCCTCTCAAACTCAAATGTTGAATCCTTAGAAATTTATAAAAGCAAACAAAGGGGTTCACAGCCATATAGATCCTGTCAAGTAAATACCATAATAACTATAAACTTACCTGAGTCATATCCTTTCCGTGCAACCGTCTGTAAGCCTTAGTCCATTTCACTTTCCGGGGATTTCTCTTCATCTTGAAGTTTTTGTGACATTTTGATCGGCAGAATCTAAAGATCTGTAAAACCAAACCATGTTGGAATCTTGTACCGAAGATTACATAAAAGCTGAACGAAAGATCAAACAAGATGGAGCCAAGATTCTAATCACCCCACTACATACACAAGAGAACATGTTCCAAAGCAGTTGTTATCCATGTGGGCTCATCATCAGACACCGAGAGGGAGAAGAAATATGGGGGAAACGGGATTGATAGCTTTCAAGAGCCAAGGGCAATTAAATTCTTACTAGAATAACCCTTAGTACTCCTATATCCATTACCCCCATCTAATTCTAAGAGATCTATGGGAAACTAAGGAGAGTGCAACGAAAAAAAAAGCTACTACAACAATCTGATAGAAATGTGTGGGACAGAAAGCACACCTATGAAAGGAGTGCGGGCAAGAAGTGGAAGGGCCGAAAAAGAACTATGAGCAGGTAAAGGAGTAAGTAATTGAAATAACATCGAATAAAACAGTACCCCAAGGTTCCCAAGTAGAGATAGATTCATATTTATTCCGTAAGCAGAATAAATGGCAAGCTAAACAAGATATATAAATATATAACTAAAGATGGGAACAATTTCATCTCAGCTAGAGTTGTCCATAACCCATATAAACTCCTAAAATATAGTTTAAAAACTGGAAATCGCCATCAAATTTGATTCTTCATGCAACATATTATATAACTAAAAAAACCGTATTGCATATCATATAACTAAAAAAACCGTATTGCATATCATATAACTAAAGAGGTCTTTTCTTTAGTGTAAATACAAAAAACAGCATAAGTTGCACAGAGAGGAAGAACGTAAACTAGCAAAGAAAGGCAAACGTATCAACAAAGCCCTAACCTTTGCATCGTTGCGAACAAACTGAATACCGTGCCCAGGATATACAGTCGAAGAACAGAACCAGCACTTCTCCAATCTCATCTTTGTTTTCCTTCTGATAAATTTAAAAGTAGTTTAGACTTCAAATTGAGGGCTCTTGACTTTAGACCGATTATTAGAAAACCGCAAGATTCCCAACATACGAATTGAAATTGAAATATTGTATTTTCAGACAACCAAATTAAATCATGACGGAAACAGAGATAGAAGGAAGTCGCCGGAAGCTGGCCGCAACTCCTCTGTGAAAAAGAAGCGATGCCACAGAAAAATTTGGGCTAGGAGAGTTTATGTAAGTAAACTTAGCGTGCGAACCTCGACTAAGAATAGCTCAATCGTCCGGATTTTAGGGTTTAGGTGCAGAAGAAGAACAGGCGATTCATAGGAAGAGAGATGTTCTGGCCGTTTTGGATTGTTTCCTCCATTAGTGAGAGTTAATTTTTTTTTCCTGGCACAAGTTGGGCTGTCTCAAAAGGTTAATGCTACCGTATTGCTAAGTCCGGAATTTTGTAATTAAGATTTTTTAATCAAGTCCGGATTTATCAAATTCTAGATTTTTAAATCTCGTACTTGGCAAGTCCCGAACTTTTCAAATGACGGTAGCATTTTTAAAAGAGCATTGCTAGACCGACTACAAGCTACCGAAGATTTCAACCGAATTGGACATTTTTACCCCTACTTAGCACAGTAACACTTCAGTGGGTGTGGTGTTATTCGGTCATTTCAAACCGTTCGGTTTAAGATTTCGGTTTAGAGTTTGTACGCACAGAGTTTCCCTTTTTAAAAAGGCACTTTATGGCAGAAAAAAAAAATAATCCATTAGTCAGGCTAAACGCTAAAGCCGTTTAAATATGTATGAAAAATAAACCCAACCTCTTGTTTTTTTTTCATAGCCTAATTTTACCTAAAAATTGTTCTGGTTGTTATCCTTTTCAAACTAGTCTCTAGCATAAGCATAAGTGTTTTTGAATCTGCATCTTCGAGTTATAAAGTTTGCAGACGCTACGTGAGTGCCTCCAACTTGCATTCAAGAAAGTAGTATAAGATGGACAGTCATGGGGAATTTTATTGTGCCGAGTTTTGCCTTATGGTGCCGATATCTATTATTGGTCGTTGGTTCTGTACTTCAACGGCCGAGATCATTTGACTAGTGAAATGATCTTGGCCGTTGAAGCACAGATCCAACTGCCAATAATCGATTTCGGCACCATAATGAGTGTTCGGCACCATAGTGTCTGCACAAGAAAAAAATTCGATGCACGGGGTGGCAGCCTGCAACAATCTTTATTCATCAATCTTGATTCTTGACAAAGACGACGCTATTTGTCACCAAAAATGCTAAATGTACTCCCACACTTTATACTCAATTGAGTACATATAGAGTTAAAACGACGTCGTTTTATATTTGTATACTTAAGTTAAAACGTCGTTGTTTTAACTTGTATATTCAATTGAGTACAAAATGTGTTTGTAAAGCTAATATTCCTGATTTGTCACTTCAACTCCAAATAATGCAAAAACGAGCATTACCATGTATTCATGTAAAGCAACAAGGCACATAGAAAACAAAATCAAAAGATTTAAAACGACATCAACAGAACCAACTTTCAAGACCTTGGAGCTGGCGAGTTCTGCAGCTCAACTACCTACTTCCAAGATTCCCTGTTTGCAATCTCTGTCCACCACCTTTCGGCATTTCTCCAAGCCAAAATCAACTCCCGTTTTGCTAGTATTTACCAGGTATTGCACACTTGGGCAATTGGGAGAGATCAGTCAGGCTAAACTCTAAAGTCTGTCACCTGCCAAGAACTTACTTTCTCCCAACCCTTTCTCATACACATCAAGCACTTTGGATAGTTTCTCTTCGTTCTGCTTGATAAGATTCTCATCTTGCTTGACCCGCATTCGTGGAGCAAAGGCCAGTTTGAAATACTAGGACAGAACTTGCTGCATTGAAGTTTTGTCCTTCATCCTCTAAAAAGGCCGGCCCTGGGGTCCGGAATGCCCTAGCCGGATGCCCTAGCCGGCCGGCTCACTGGGCTTACCCCAGGGCCGGCCCTGTCCTCTAACCATTGATCAATTGAAGCTTTCTCCAAAGGGTTAGTTCCAAATAGCCCTTTGTTTCCTTGGCTTGCATGTTTCGTACATATATATCGAGATATGGCTCTAGATTCTGATTTCTGCATGGGAGCAAACGAAATGGCCAACTCCCAGGAACTACATCAGTGCAAGTTCATATGCTATAACTTCGGATACCATCATTTAAGCAGCACATTAAAGCTAAAATTGTGAACAGAAAATGAAAATCATCTCCATTGGTCCTGCATACATACACCCAGCCACATCCTTGCACAATTGGACTATAAAAGCAGATACAATCTCATCTGAATTGGACTACAATAATACACAAATAAAAATCAACACTTCGAAACATTACCAAACATAGTGATGCACTCATCTTCAAAATGCGGGTAGTTGTCCAAATGGCTACCCATAAACCACAACCCAACACAAGAAAACACGATTCCACCAAAAATGCGATAAAACAGAGACCCAATTCATGTTTACCTAAACTGACCTGGTGCTTGAGGTAATCAGTCAGATCAGTTGTTTGGAAAGGCAGACTTGGCTGGTGAGCGAGTGTGCCATGGCTTTACACTTGCGAATCAGGCCAAATTAATTCGCTCGGCTGTAAATGCAGTTTTTTCTTGTAATAAAGGTATTATAAGCTCGGTAATTCTGTGATATAAGGACAGTGATGATAGGTATCATTCTGCAACAATCTTATTCAATAATCTTAACGAGGACGATGCTAAAGTCACTTTAAGTTCGAATTATGGATACAACATACCAGGATATCAAGTGAAGTAACAAGGAACATACAAAGTCAGACAATTCAATACAGCATAAAAAGAACTGACTTTTTATTGAGCTTCTCGGAACTGGCTAATTCTGCAGCTCAACCACCTTCTTCCAAGAATCCCTGTTTACAGTCTCAGACCACCATCTGTCGACATTTTTGCGTGATGAAAACAACTCCTCTTTACCAGATTTGATCAGGTATTGCACACTAGGCAAGTGGGACAGATCAGCCAGGCTAAACTCATCTCCTGCCAAAAACTGACTCTCTCCTAGCCTCTTCTCATACACATCAAGCACTTTGGATAGTTTCTCTTCGTTCTGCTTGATCAGATTCTCATCTTGCGGGATCTTCATACGCGGTGCGAATGCTAATTGAAATATAAGGACTGAACTTGGTGGATTGAAGTTTTGTCCTTCAGCCTCCAACCATTGATCAATAGAAGCTTTCTCCAAAGGGTTGGTCCCAAACAGCCTTTTGTTCCCCTGGTTTGCATATTTCTCACAAATATATCTAGATATGGCTCTAGATTCTGCAAGAGAACAAATGAAACACCCAATAAGAAATACTTCAATACAAGTTCAAATACAACTGCCTGATCATAGCAACAATTCTAAAAAAACTGACCACTTTGCAATATCACCACTCAAGCAGCACAAGTTGAATTGTAAATAGAAAGCATCCTCAGACATAATATTCAGAAGAAGAAAAAATCTCCATTGTTCCTACATGTATCCATCAAAACCTACCATAGTTCGACCAAAAAGCAGATAAAATTTCATGCTGGGAACAATAACATAGCCAAAATTAATAATAATCAAGACTTCGAAACATTACCAAATAGAGAGATGCTCTCATCTTCAAAAGCGGGTACTTGTCCAAATGGCTGCTCACAAACGAAAACCAAATAAGATACCCAATTCACGACACTCAAACCCTAACCTAACAATGCATAAAATCACGTGTTTAACTAAGCTGACCTGATGCTTGAGGTAATCTGGCTTCCTGTGTTCACCTCTAGCCATGTTAACGGGAAGGAGCTGAAATTGGACATCTTTCTCGATGAGACATGCGAGAACCCTCGCCACGGCCCCGGAGTACGGCGGGCCATACACTTTCACCGGGACAGATGCCATGGAAGAGTTTTTTCCTGCGCAATTAAGCGTTTTGGTGGGATAAGTTCTTGGAGAAGCCAAACTTGGCAGGTTTTTTTTTGTTAAGTAGCCAAACTTGGCAGGTGAGGGTCTTTAGTTTAGCCAAACTAATTCGTACGCCGGCTGTAAATGCAGCTTCAATACCTAAAAAAACAAACAATTAAAAACAACTTTTATTTTTTCAGGAAATTACTTTATTGTCTACCAATCCCTTAACTGGAGGAGAATTAAAGATGTGAAGGTATGCCATCATAACATATCATCGGCGCCCAGCTTTGCATAAGTTGTAAGTGCATGAGTTATTGAATTACTAATCCTACCACACTGAATAATCACTAAGCAAGTCAATGATACTAATAGAGATTTAACATTATCTAAAAGAAATTGATATGACTCAGCACAAACAAACTCATCATAAACGGCAAGCACGACGTTCATGGCATCCCCTGAATTGTATAATTTTTAATTTGCGTCTCAGCGGCAAAGGATAGAGCTTCATGCAAAGCCAACAGCTCAGCAGTAAATGGACTTTGTATATCAGGGAATCTGCAGGAAGCGACACGGATAAATGTACCCGTGGAGTCCGTTGCCCAGAACCCTACCCTTGCCGCATGATCAGCATGGGAGAGGAATGCATCAAACTAGATTCATGATCCTTGAGTTAGCCGACCAAGTAAACAGTAATGATTAAGTAGCGGCGAAGCAGTTTCCGGGAGTCCCATAGCCTCATGATAACTTCGCAAACAATTACCACCACAAGCCACTGTCTGGTCTGCAGACCATGTCTCCTTTCCGTGAAACTTGTTGTTCCTCATCTGCCAAATAAAGCTCAAGAGTCAAGCACATAATTCCATATAATCCGAGTCAAGCGTCATAAGTAACTTGGCTAACCAGGCCGGCCCATGTACGTCCGAGAAATTCTCCATAGCCGTAGATAAACCAGAGAGGCACCACACATCCAAGGAGAATGGAACACTGACAAAAATATGGTGGATGCGACCGTCTAAAATATTACATAAAGGACAGATAGAGCAAACTTGCAATCGACGAGCCTCGAGTTCTATGAACACGGTAGAGAGGACGTGACGAAGCTTTATAAGAACATCTTAATGCGATTTGGGACCCTCAGTCGCCATAATTTTTTCCACATCGAAGAATCATAATAGAGTAAAGGATCCGGATGTAGTAGCGCATAAGGCAGTAGTTTCCTATTCCGAAGAAGGCGATAGGCTGAACGGACTGAGTGACACCCATTTTTATTGTAATGTCACATCCATACATCATGTCTTGCAGAATGAGTGAGTTCCAAGGACAAACTTGACTCAGCGACTGGTGGGGAAAAGCATAACGGACTAGTCCCTCATTCCACAGCATCTCGGGCGTAAGTAATTGACTCACAAAGCATTTGGATCGAGTATATTATTCAGACCGTGACTTTGGAAGGTGGGTTGTGAAGGAATCCACTTATCTTGAAATATCCTCGTGGAATGGTCATCTCGGATCAATTTTCGACTTCCCATGATGAGCAAAGGTCGTGTCTCTAAGAGGAATTCGGGGGGCACACGGTGCCCCCCTCACCGCACCACTATGCGGTTCGGGGAACCGCATCTATATTTTGTTAAAAAAATTTTTTTGCAGGTTTTCTCTCTCCCTACCCCCTTTCACAGGATTCGAACTTGGTTCTCTCCCACCCACTCCACGTGTGTTTACCACTACACCAACATCAGTTTTGATATCTTTTTTTTAAATACGTAGGAGGCAATAGCCGAAGTACATAAATGTTTACAATCACTGTCAGGGTGGGACAAAAGCAAAAAATTCCGATGATCGACGATCCGTCGCTAACGGTTGGTCCGGAGAGCTCAATGGAACTAATCCCCTATCAGGGCTGAAAACATGAAAAGAGCCCCTTACATGCCGTGGATTCCCTCTCCAAGGGGCTCCTGGCACTGGACATTCAACATAACGCCCCCCTGCTGTGTACCTGAAGACCTAGGACCGGATGGTGAAA
>JAOYMZ010030466.1:0-16728 GCA_025802335.1 Pinguicula primuliflora | reverse complement strand
GGTTTAATAGCGGGTCTCCCGAGGAGCTTATAGCCTCGTCCTTCATTTCTGGCATCTCTCTTCACTCTTCTCTCTCTCAAAGTACCACATGATTCCACATCGATGGGTATCAATCAGTCTGTTCTGTCCACCGAGGCCGACGCACTGGTTCAGGGAGTCCAAAATCCAAATTGAATTGCTTTATGGCGAAATATAAAAGCCACCCAATCGAAGGAGGCAAATTTGTTATACTGCTCATTTCATTGCAAATAAAATTGGAAAATTGGAATCGGAACTGATTGAATTTTATGCGTTCGGTTCAAATTTATTCGGATTCGAATTATTCGAAAAAATAATATTTCGAATTTGGATTTTATCCCAACATTTAGAATAATCGATCGATTATCCGAACCAATCTGATTATTTTTTTACCTTTCAGCCCATTAGTTTTTTTAATATTTTTTTAAATATTTTTCTTGTTGTGATGATAAATTCAAATTACTGTATTTCATTATATATTTTATTTAACTTGTAGTAAATATTATCATATTTTATTGCAGTTGCAGCGTATGGACTCGATGCTATAAACAGGTCATACTTACACCTCAATTCGAATTACAGCTCAGTAGTTGGCAGACGATCTCCGGCGTAGACCGTTGACTCCATTAAACTCTGCATCTCAGCCAGACTACCCGTGGACACAAGCGAGCACTCAACCACCTCCTACTGGCGTACATAGTCCATCCGTGCAGCTTGGTGTAGGTGATTTTTATCTGGTTATCGGCACGAGCACTTCTTACACAACACCTCCCACTACAAATCTAGGCATGCCTATCATTGCACTCACATATGATTGAGACTTGAATATGAATGTTACTCTTTATTATTTTCGTAGTAATATATGATATATTTTTATTCAGAAGTATCTCGAAACGATTGTGTTATTTATATTTTTGGCTATAAGTTATGTATATTTTAATATAGGGGTAGGATCAATGCATATATAAATGAACACACAAATGAACACACGTTTTTAATTCTCGCAACTAGTATCGCCCGTTTACGAAAGTGGTCACACCGTTGAAAAGCTTATACATAGGAGATCATAAGCCCCATGTTTAGTTTCGGTTTCGGCGACTTCATCGCCGGAATTTTCTAAAACCCTATTTAGGGCTACTTAACCCAGGGGAAATGTGAATCCTCCATTAAACGGTGATAAAGTCGTCGGAACATCACCAAAACTTGAACATATGATCTTCTATGTATAAGCTTTCCAACAGTGTGACCACTTTCGTGAACGGACGATGCTATTGGCAGGAATTAAAAATGTGAGTTCATTTATATGGGCATCTGTCCCAATATATTTAGGCGGTCACGCTTTATATTCATTTTATTCACTTCCTTTGCCAAATTCCTTGAGCCTGCTGGAAGGCTGAACTGTGGGCTAATTTTTTTTCCGGACAAACACAAACCTAAAATTGACCAACACCCGCGCTTGCAAATAGAAATGGGTGCTATGCGCACCCGCAGAGGATTAATAAAAAAATGGTGAGTGGAAATGCAGTCCAATGAGACCCGACGAACATCCCGGACGTCGTGCTATGGAATTATCTCCAAATCTCATAATCCCGACGAACTTGCCAGCTTATCTTATGTCCCAAAAGTATATCAGTTACTGAACAAGTTGGTAATCACAAGCATTGTGTCTGAGAAATTCTCAAATTTAAATCACAACTCACTCCAAGAATAAGGTCAGCACATGAATTCGTAGTATTCTGCATCAATACTGTAAAGTTTCACGTGAATTTTTATATTGCATGTTTGCCAGCATCCTACTTCTTATTCTTTTTTTTTATCCAGCATCCTACTTCTCATGAGCTATTGTTTGGATCTTTTTTTCACCTTTTTTTATTTTCATATAATCTTTTGAATTCGGTCTAAAGCAGAGAAATTGGGTTCAATGATGGCTGAAATTGAGGTTTTTTCGACCATGAGACGCTTGCTTACAGCAATTGTGTATGTAAATTTCGTGTCAGCGGGGTTTTGTGCCAGAGTGCTACCTCTTCACCCTTATTTGAGTGGGGAAGAGAAACCCTTCAACGGTATTTTTGACACATCGATGTATGGGGTTTTGCAACTCAACAATGGATTGGCTCGGACGCCTCAGATGGGGTACACAAAACTTACACTTCTTATGTTTTTTTTTTTCTTTCGCTTTAGTGGATAATGGGGTTTTGCCATAGCTCCCATTTGCCGGTTCCGTAGTAAATTTTGATTAATTGGGATCGAACATTTGGAGTTGAAGCTTTTCGGTTAGAAGTTTGTATTTGTGTCATCTTTCAAATAATTATGTTGATTATAATCTGCTAGAAATGCGCAAGGTTTGCACATGAGTGACTGTTTTGATGTCTCATGGGGCAGATGGAACAGCTGGAATTTTTTTGCTTGCAATATCAGTGAAGCGGTTATCAGGCAAACAGGTATTGTGGAATCTTTAGCAGAAAAGCAGTCGGAAAAGGTTGCTGTTTGGCACTGAATTAACAACGCATGGTGCTAATTGATCACAAACAAACAAACAAACGGTTGGAAAAGAAAGATTTAGGGGATAAGGAGAGATTTGAGATATCCTCGAATCTGTCTCTAATTTTCCGGGATTACCTTAATACCGGGAGTTACCTTGTTTATGTAAATGTCTATGCCTATATAATGATGTAAAGTGAATAGTGGAAAAACAAGAAAGAGAAGAATCCAAGATCCTCCCGTGGAGTAGGAATTCAATCCGAACCACGTAAAATCTCATGTCTCTCAAATCACTACAATTCATTATGGTATAGCAGGGGTTTTAACCCTTCAAATTTCATCATTTACCGCGGCGTCAATCCGACAGAAATTCTGACCGTGAAATATGGAGGAACCGGAGGCAATCGAAGAAGCCATCGAGGAAAAGCTGGAAGATGGGACGATCACACTTCCTTATGTGCGTTCAGAGGATCAGTTAGCTGATATTTTGACAAAAGCAATTACTGGACGATCATTTCCTGAAGCGGTTAGCAAGTTGGGTGTTAGACCCTCCACCATCCAACTTGAGGGGAGTGTTGGAAAGGAAAGATTTGAGATATCCTCAAATCTCTCCCTAATTTCCCTGGATTACCTTAATCCTGGGAGTTAACTTTTTATCTAAATGTCTATGCTAATATAATTATGTAAAGTGAATAGTGGAAAAAACAAGTAAAAGAGAAGGATCCAGGATCCTCCTGTGGAGTAGGAATTCAATCCAAACCACGTAAAATCTTGTGTCTCTCAAATCACTACAATTCATTGCAAACATGTGCCATTGAAAAATCTATCTTGTGCGGCAGCTACCAGTTCTTTACACTACAATGATTCACTTTGATGCCCTCTTATGTACAGTAGTCTGCGGAGAACACTAACATTTTTATTTGTGTGTTTTTGACAGCTGATGCTCTCATTTCTACTGGCTTGGCCAAGTTAGGCTATAACTATGTGAATATAGGTAAATAAAAACCTGCATTTTGGTTTACTTTGTGAATGTGCATGTCCACTAAATCTCTTATCATGAATTGCAGATGATTGCTGGTCTGAGCTGCTACGCGATTCAAAGGTTAGTGTATCTGCAATCATGTCTATTATAATCCGCTCCTTGCTTCTTACACTTATGATTGCCACAACGGGAAACTTTCAGATGACCCCATTCTTTTTGTATTTGAAATTCTCTTTCAGGGTCAGCTTGTACCCGACTCAAAAGAATTTCCATCTGGAATCAAATCTCTAGCTGATTTTGTCCATTCAAAGGGCCTGAAGTTGGGAATCTATGGAGATGCGGGGTATGGTGAATTAATAAACATCTATTCTGGGCGATGCAATTAAAATTAATTACACTTTTCCATGAATCTAACATTGCAGGGCTTTTACATGTGAAGTTCGACCTGGATCACTCTTCCATGAATCTGACGATGCTAGCATTTTTGCGTCTTGGGCGAGTTCATTTTTCATTTTACATCAATCTTCAATTGTTTTTTTACATTTGCCCTGATGATAAGATTTGCATCTCTCTGCCTTTCCGTTCCCTTGAATTTCAATTGTTTTTTTCCAGCTACTGAAGGTCCTGATTTTGTGATTTGACTTTCTCCTCAGGGCATTGACTACTTAAAGTATGACAATTGTTTCAATCTGAGCATTGAACCAAAGAAAAGGTTGAGGCTTTAACTTAATATCATTTGGAACCTATCGTGTCTTGTCTAATTCTTTAAATGCCTTGTCATTTTCAGATACCCGCCAATGCGTGATGCCCTTAATGCTACTGGACGCACAATATTTTATTCCCTTTGTGAATGGTGAACTCTATCGATTTTCTTTTTCTCATGGTTCCATTAGCCCTTCAATAACTTCAATCTTCGTTTGGCAGGGGAGTGGATGACCCAGCTTTATGGGCTGGGAAAGTTGGAAACAGTTGGCGGACAACACTTGACATTAAGGATAATTGGGAAAGGTTGCTCTTGCTGTTCTCCCCTAAACTAAGTTAGGATAAGAACTCTATGGAATATATTCCATTAGAACATTTATATGGCGGGTCCATATACTCGTTCTAGTATAAGATGCCAAATGTCACACTAGGCTGCCAGAAATGGGTGAAAAATATACTTTCTACTGTTTTTTTAATTGTTTCTGCTAGTTACTGTGAGCAGCAGCGAGTAGTTAATCATCCATCAGATTGTTAGCAAACATGCAGAAATTTCTACTTTTATCCTTATATAAACATACATGACATTTTCCTCATTAACGTGTACTTCTCTTTTGATTCTATTTCTATGCCCCTTATGGTTTAGCATGACTACAATAGCTGACATCAATGACAAGTGGGCGGCCTACGCAGGGCCTGGTGGATGGAATGGTAAGGAACAGATCTTCCTTTATATGTTGTACAAATATGCATTTGATGGTCCTTTTTGCTTTCTACTCCAGATCCTGATATGTTGGAAGTTGGAAATGGAGGCATGACATATCAGGAATACAAGTCGCATTTCAGCATCTGGGCTTTGATGAAGGTGTCATTTACAACGTCTGATCCTCTTTTTTTAGTACTGAGCTTATGTGTTGGCCTAAACGCTTAAGCCGTTTTGCGCCTGATTCTCAGCGAGTTAAACTTTTGAGCTGGTTTACAGGCTCCGCTCCTGATCGGTTGTGATGTAAGAAACATGACTGCTGAGACCTTTGAAATCCTTAGTAACGAAGACGTTATCTCAGTAAACCAAGGTAGATTTACTTTATTGCTGATCTAGTATAATTCACCCTTTGCATCTCTATATCTAGGATTTCTGAGACTGTCGTTTGATTCCTCTATGGTTAACGACATTTTATTTGCTTGCAGATCCTCTTGGAGTTCAAGGAAGAAAAGTTCATGCCTATGGTCCAGATGGATGCTATCAAGTACTTTTCTTAATCCTCCTGTCATTTTTTTCTTCATCTTATTTGTCTATTGAAACAGAAGGCAAAACAACTCATCACTTGGTGTTTGTAAGGATGCTTACACAAAGCTGAGTCTGATCACTGGGATCATTGCCTCATTGGTATTTAGGTCTGGGCCGGTCCACTTTCCGGCCAACGGTTAGCTGTAGTCCTCTGGAACCGATGCCCGCAAACTGCCACCATAACAGCTGAATGGAATGCTATTGGACTTGAATCTTGGACCTATGTAACCATTAAAGATCTGTGGAAGGTTTGCGTTCTCTTTCGGGTCTGTTCATCACTTCATATTGAAGTTCTCTTATTGTGCACTACAACTGAATTCTTGGATGTTGTTGATGTATGTATGACAGCATGAATATGTTTCACAAAACTCTGCGGGATCATTCAGTGCTCAAGTTGTTGGTCATGGTTGTGAAATGTACATTTTCAATCCAACTGGACCTCGTTTATCAGCTGCATAACAACCCGTCTAGTCTAGACAGAAGAAGGTTTCTAAAATAGAGATGCAGCAAAATGCGGTTGTCCTGTGATTCAAGATTTGCTTTTCTCAAACCTCTTTTGGAGGTTGAAGTGATTAATTTTTTTGGGTGTATACTGTACCCCACGTTTGATCAATAAAGATTTGCTTTTTCTCTATTAGCACCATTATTATGGTAACAACCATCATTATTCCGGATAATATATTTTTAGATTATTGTCTAAAATTAACCGAAAAAATTAAACATATAATACCAAAAGTTTAATGCTCTTACATGCTAAGAAAAGAAAAGATTGTTAATTTCCACAGAAAAAGGATGATTGTTAGCATTCAGGACCACAACAGATTTTATTTCCTCTAAGAGTGCTGGGATGAGTTTGGAGCAACCACCAGTACCACAACTTCTAGTTAGCCTCACCAAAGTTTGATTTTATTTCCTCCAGCCAAAAGTGCAGGGATGAGTTTGGAGCAACCGAAACAGCTTCAAGTTTGCCTCATCAAGGGTTCTCTTGATCGAATACATCGCTAGCATATTTCCAGTTGATGACCTTCCATACATTCTTCAAGTAGTCTGGTCTTACATTTTTGTACTGCAAGCAAAAGCAAGTGCACAAATGAAATGTCAGACCAATAGATATAGCAGAACGTCATAATAGAAAGCAGCTCAGAGTATGAAATGCTTCAGCGTTCTTTAGCTTTCTGATGAATAGCAGAATTGATCTTGTAAGTATCTCTAATGAGAAGTTCCAATCATCAGTACCAAGCAATGGACCCAAGATTTTCGGAGAAGTTTTGAAGAAGATATTCGGAGAAAGAATTACCTGCAAGTAGTAAGCATGCTCCCAGACATCAATACCAAGCAATGGAACCAAGCTTGCACCTTTAGTAACCAAAGGATCCTGCGACGATAGGTGGTTACAAGTTACAACTACAAGACATGCGAAAATATTCAATTACTACGAAACAACACTGGTCCTGATTTTTTTTAAGGTGACCATGATGAATTCAATTTACACGGACATAATCTAGGCAGAACTAAAATGAGAAGGTTGATATTCATTTTATTGGACAAAGGCAACCCATGCCAGCTATTAGATGCAAGGAAAATAATTTCATCCCAGCTTCGATCTTACCTGATTTGCAGTTGTCTCGACAACCAAGCGCTTGAATTCTTTATCCAGCCCAAGCCACTGGAAATTATTAGCATATGTTCAGGAAGCTACTTTCAAAGAAGCAACCAGTGAAAACTTCCATCAGAGGCGATAATGAGGCACAAACAAAAATATTACCACCCATCCAGAACCCTGCAAAGCAGCACCCTCTGCGTTCATCTTCTGTATTAATGCTTCCAAGGAGCCGAAACTATTGTCTATAGACCAACCTAGAGAAGTTTTGGGAGGCTCACCTCCTCCTTCCTGCAAACAGAGTTTCAATGTTATGAGGAAACACTGCCCAATTTTGGTGGTGAGACCAGGAACAGCACCCATTTAGTGATATCGGAGATATACTTACACTAACAGGAGCAAGATTCTTCCAGAAAATGGAATGATTAACATGACCTGTTAAAGAAATCCAGTCTTGTAAGCAACAACAAAAGGATTTGCCACAATGACCACTCCAAGAATCAAAAAACAATTTCTTTTAAATGATCCTATTGCCTTCTTGCCTCATCCAATTTCAATTCAACTCATGGTTCAGAATTTCAATGAGGTCCACTTAAAGAGAAATATCAAATTGCATTACCCACTCTTAAGGTTCAACTTCACCATTGACTCACACTAAGCCTAAACCCTAATATATAAACTAGAGAGAAACCGTCACAATCGTGATCGTGAGGGAACAGAAACTCCCCAAAACCAATACAGGAATCTGAATTCTCAAATCCTAACCCAACCAAAAGCGAAATAAACGAAAACCTAAGACACTTAACCAGATGACAATCAATAATTATTAATTAATAACCAACCTCCGCCGTTAAATTTTATGGCACTCTGCAGCTTGACCACCGTGGAGGCATCCCCTTTAGATATGGCAGCATCTAGCTGCTCAAGTGCCTTGTTATAATTCGTAATGTATGCCTGGTGATGCTTCTGGTGGTGGATTTGCATGATTTCGGCGCTAATGACAGGCTCAAGGGCACCATAGTCGTAGGGTAGATCGGGGAGTGAAAATGTGTGCAGCCCTCTGACTAATAGAGGCGAAAATCTCAAGGCTTTTCCGGCGACAAGGGTTCGAAGAGCCATGGCGAAATGAAAGCTGGAAGCTTCTGAAATGGAGAGACGGACAAATGGCCTCGACAGTCGACGGAGAACAATAATAATTATATAATAAATTTTACGGAAAATACAGCAGCTGGCAAAACATACTGAACCCACAAATACTGTGCATCTTATACATCAAGTCAATTTGGTTTAGTGTTCTCAGGTGAACTCTTTATTTACGCGCAAAAACGTTTGTTCAGCCTTAATATATAAGAATTTTTAGGCTGTGAACCCCCTAAATTAGTTGGTAGTGTATAAAACTTTCGAATATTGGAGAGGAACTTCCCAACTTACTTATCTACAAAAAAATGTTGGGTATATGCATCATTTTCTCATTCGAGCATACATTAGAGGGAGGAATGATGACATTTTATTTAAACAAAACTCTTTATGATAAAAAACAATATCGTTTTATGATTTTACCGGTAGCATTAGTGAAAAGATAAATATGATAGTACTGATTGTTTGATCATGAGTTCAATTTTTTTTTGTGTATGTGTGCAAAATATATGTGCCACCTTTAAGTTTCTGTCTTGCTTCAGTTTTTGTGCGGTCTTTGGAATATCCGTCTTTCTGGGTTTCATCCCAGTGTCTGGTACACCTTTGACTACCTTAATAACTCATTACTGCAATCTATTCTGGTAATCCTAACTAACGCGTAAAATCCTATTGCTACGACGCCAACTTGACTTGGAAGCTCGTCGTCTATGCAGGTACAGAGCAAACGCATAAGCTGAAAACGTAAAGAACAATCACATATTAGTCTTGGGTGTGTTTTAGAAATTCTTCGTATGCACAACCAAGAATGTTAACTTTCAGATTAGAGTACTGTTTTCAATCATCATAATAAAACACTGCCCCCTGAGATCATGCCGATGCTTTAAAAGTGAGCAAGGAACTTTCAGTTATTTACCTGCATCTGCAGTTGATCAGACGCGCACATCCTTGTCTGCTTCCCAAACCGGTACCATCGAGACAGGAAGATCGTTTAACTTTGTGTTGCCATTCTCCAAATGCAAAAGGGGATCAGATTCACCTTCCTTGGCCTGGATAGATTAAGAATAGAAGACTATAAGAGCAGTCTCAAAGTAGCACAATCTAACCAGAGAATCAAGTCAACTGCTGGATTTAAGAAATAAGACGATATGCATCCAGCTTCAATACCTGGTGCTGTGCTGATGCTTCTTCAGCTTTTGCCCTGCTCTCTAGAGTGCAATAGTACGAATACAGGATCATACCAGCCAAGGCAATGAGTATCCCCAAAATGTTTCTCCAGCTAAATGGATCACGAAGTAAAGCGTATCCAAATGCTAATACTAAACAAGTTTTGAGATGACCAAGAACTTGATAGGTAACCGGGGATGTCTTCCCTATCACAAGGAAAGTGCTAAAATTGACTGAAATTGAGATCAGGCAAGACAGAACAATAAAAACCTGCAGTATCGATAACATATTCAGGTCGTATACAATTCAAAATAGAAAAGGAGTGAAAAAGGGAAGGGAATTTATTGCCTCAGAAGATCAAATGTCATAATGCTTACCACTACTCTTGGAGTGTAATCGAAGGAAAACACATTTTGTTTGGTCAAAAGATTATCCAGAAATGGACCCACTATAAGCAACGTCATCGATTGATAAATACACGATTGATACAGAAGTTGGGTGGATGAAACCTTGTACCTCTTCTGGATGGTATTGGTCATCTAAAGGAACTGATTAAGATGTTTAACAAAGATAACTGTTTGATAATCAACCTACAATGATATTATGGGTGCCAATGGGAAAGACGTGCAACTCCACAAAAATTCTGTGTACATAAATGGATACCATGAGAAATTGTTTCAACTCTTAGCCAAATTCACAAGAAATGGTACTCTGTTCTGATTGTGCAATATTAATCCTTATCTATACATGCAAACGCATAAAATGTACCGAAAGCAAGGATACAATTTGAGCAACACAGGTGGTGAGAACTGCAAGGAGAGAGAGAAAAGAACCCAGCGCATTGAGCTGCATATCAGTAACCGTTGCAATCCCAACACCTAGAAGCAGAAGGGCCAGAGAAAGCTTAATGCTCCGACTGCAATAGCAAAACTCAAGAAATATTAGAGAAAAGAAAGAGCAAAAAAAATACACGAAAAGAGCAGCTCTGGTTATAGGACTAAGACTATCATAACCTCAAATAATTATATCTCGATGACTGAATTTCTTAAGGGAAGCTCTGGTCATACGAATAATTAAATGTTCAAGCCGTGCATAACAGTCATAAATTACTCAACGAGAAGACCATGAGTTTAAGCATTGGCGACTCTAGGACAGACTTTGGTGCTTACTTGCATATTAAGTGACCTTGCCAGTGAGCTAAGGTTTCATGCAATGATAGGTGAATGAAATAGTGAAAATTGATCTAACCCAATAACAGTATGCTCAATGCAATACCATGTATCAAGTGCAATTCAGATACGAGATCAACCTCCATTTTCAATGAAATACGTGACAAGCCCACCTGAATATTTTGCTCAAGAAAAGAGTTTCCAAGAGTACTGTGCATGGAATGATTGCCAACTTTGTCATCTATAAAGGCAACAAAAACTAATCGTCATTCGGAACCTCAGAAAACCTATCTAGTCGGGCAAGCAAATGAATGCAGTCGAAAGATCTACCTGATAGAAGCCAACTGAGTTGAAACCCAGGCTCAAGTTCAGCAATCCAATTGAAATCCCATTTAGGATACCAAATCCAATAACAATTTGAAAATCTATCGGTTTGTGGTCAAAGAATTTCATCAATAGTGCCACATGAAGTGAACAATAAGTAACCAGCAAATGCCAGCTTGTTAGGGTGGTGGCTGCATAAGAAAGAATTTAATCAAAAAAACAAGTTCTAAACCGCAAGTTACCAAAAAAAATTCAACATCAAGTAATATAATGGACCACAATCATAGATAAATTAATGCTATGAACAGTCAAACAACAGGTTCATACCGAAATTGAAGCGCAAAGTGCTCATAAGCGCCTTATTACATATCACAATTGAAACTGATGAAACCACCGAAAGAGTCAGGGCCCCTATCGTCCCCAACTGAAACCTTTTACTTTCTGACATCCTTCCCTCTTTCTGTCACCCTACAATCAAAAAATTCCCACGGCAATGCCAATGAACCAAACAACAAGCAAAAAACCAAACAAAAATCTATCATAATTGCTCCAAACATACTTGATCCTGAATTTGGGAAGTCAGATAGAATGCGACCCAATAGCGGAAATCGTCGTTGATTCAACCGCAGTTCATTATGGAATCGTGCACCGAATACAGTAAATCATTGATCTCTGCAGCCAATTGCAAAAAGATTGCACATTGTTGTTCGTTTTTCTGTGAGTGAATCTGTGGTTGAATTCGGATAGGAAAAAACAAGTAGGCACTATGGGGTTGATGCTCATCGATTTGTTAGTCCATCGACATATACACGGAGAAATCGGGAAGGTACGGAGTACGGAACTCGGTTATTTTTTTTTTTTTTGAGCGATGCTACTCATACATTTTATTTTGACACTATCACTAAATACACACATGTGGCACAATTCATGTCACCTTTTATCCCTTTTTTTTTCTTTTTCTCACATTATTATAATGGTGCGACATGTGTGTGTTTAGTGATAGTATCAAGAAAAAATGTATGAATAGCATTATTCTTTTTTTTTATACATGGAGCGGATATCGCAAAGTTACAATCCAAACCCCCATTTAGGGTGGCTGGAATACAAAGTGAGATGGTGGGGGAAATGGTGCCACTAGAGGCAAGACCTCAGGTCCCACGGAGCTAGCGTGCAGTCGGGGAGATGCGATTCCTGTCGGTAGAGTCAAGCCCACTCCTACACCCGAACAGTTGGAAGCAGCAAGCTCACTCAGCTCATCAAGCGTAATACTCTGCGATAAGGCTTCATCTCTGAAATAGCGGATATGAAAATCAATGCTATTCAGCCCTTGTTTTGCCATGATATCTGCTTCAGGAATCTCGGCTCTTCGTCTATAGATCAGAGCAATGGACAACGGTTGCATCATAGTTTGGATTCGTCTAACCAGTGCCGAGTTAGGCACGTCCTCAAGTCTCCCCTTGATAGCTAGGACTGCATTTCTAGAGTCTGATTCAAGGATCACCTCTTGCAGTCCCATGCGTTGAATGGCTGCAACGCCGTGGAAAATTGCCCAGAGTTCAGCAGTGTTACTAGAGCAATTCCCAATTCGTCCCAAGAAGCCTAGTACCCAACGGCCCTGGCGGTTGCGGAATAGACCACCACAGGCGGCACGCAAGCCATTACGGCACACAGCTCCATCTACTTGGAACCTAAATTCCATTCCCTCACATAAGTCGGCTAGAACCTGCGGATCATCTGTATCAGGTAAACCTGTGATTGCGGCAGTCCGTCTTTGATTTTGGTAAGTGAAGTAGGTGAAGAACTGGATAGTCTCATGCGCAGCAGCTTGAATAGCAGAACAGAGGCCCGTCCCTGCAAATGTGTGACCCCCAAAGATCTCGTTGTTGCGTGCATTCCATAGTTTGCAGCAAGCTATGGGAAAGATGACCTGCCAATGTTCAATGTTAGAAAAGGAAAGAAGATTAAGGTGCAACCAATCACGGGCCGACTGAGTGGTGTAGAACTCATTTGGGAGTGAAGGAAGGAGTACACCCCAAACCGTTCTACTCCAAGCACAGTCCCTAAGGATGTGTAGAGATGTCTCTTCCTGGGAACAGATGTGGCAACAGTTGGAGGATGAAATGCCCCTTCTATGCCTCTCTGAATTAGTCCAAAGTGCATTGTGGAGGAGTCTCCATAGAAACATTTTAGTAGACTCCGGAACCCGTAGGGTCCAGATCTTTTCCCAGAGGGGATCCGCCGGTGTAGCTCCATCTGCATTGGTCAGATACACTGCGGACGCGCACGTGAATTTCCCCGTGGGGGAATGGATCCATATTGCAACATCAGGCCCTGCATCGTGAGATGGTGGGCAGAGAGTAATCAGCTTAGCAATTGCCTCCTGGGGAAGAATAGATCCAAGCCGCACAGTATCCCAATTCCCTGTAGGAGTCAAGAAATCAGACACTGTTAGTTCATAATCTTGGGTGGAAATAGGAGAGGTAGCTAACAGATATAGAGGTTCAGTGAAAGGGTACCAAACATCCAGCCAGAATCGAGTGCTTAAACCGTTGCCAATGACCCTCCTTGAGTGTGTCCGAACTACTTCTACCAGTTTGGAGATCTGTTTCCACAAATGGGACCCCCCTCTAGCCGGAAATGGTCTCGAGAGTCCGGGACCTGAAAGATTATACTTTGCCATGAAAAGATTAGTCCAAAGTTTGGGAGCTCCGGAAAATAAATCCCAAGCAAGCTTTAACATGAAAGCATAGTTTGAGTCTTTGAAACTTCTCAAACCTAACCCTCCTGTCTTCCTTGGCTGGCAAACCACATCCCAGCGCACCAGGGACTGTGGCCTCTGAGTAGAGGAGCCTCCCCAAAGGAAGGTGCGGACCTCCCTATCCATAGCTGCTTTGGTAGTAGCCGGCAATAAGACTGTTTGCATTTGGTATAGCGGTATTGCATTAAGAATTGTTCGGCATAGCCTTGATAACTTCTGCCTGCCGCACGTTTGCTTCTGCAAAGAGGATCAAATCATCAGCAAATAAAAGTTGAGAGAGATTCCACTTATTCCGGACGAACGTGAGGGGAAGCCAAACTCCTAAGTCTGCTGCCTCTCTGATGGCCTGAGATAACCGATCAATGCAAAGGATGAAGAGAAAAGGGGAAATGGGATCCCCTTGTCGGACACCACATCTTAATTTAAACTCTGGGCCTCTGACTCCGTCCCAAATTACTTGGGTTGCCCCAGTTTCCAACGATGACATGATGACTCGTGAAAGATGTCCGGGGATCTTTGCATCCGCCAAAGTATCCTCAATAAAACCCCAGTCGACTTTGTCAAAAGCTTTTGCCAAGTCGATTTTAATAGCCATAAAGCGTTTCTTGCTCTTCCTGGTCCTCATTGTGTGGATCGTCTCCTGTGCTGCAATGATATTATCACTGATAGATCTACCCTGTTCAAAACTGGACTGATTAGATGAGATAAGCGCAGGCATTATAGGTTTTAACCGATTTGCATGTATCTTAGTAACAATTTTAGTCGTGATATTAATGAGACTAATCGGCCTAAAATGCCCAAAGGTCTCCAGATGGGAAACCTTAGGGGTGAGGGAAATCATCCCTTTATTCACGAACTCCGGGACTACGCCATCGGAGAAGACCTGCAAAACAAAACGGGTAAGCGAACAAGAAATAACTTCCCAATTATGCTGGAAAAAACTGCATGAGAACCCATTCGGACCCGAGACTTTATCCGGGTGCATATAAAAAACAGCCTTCTTTATTTTGGCAGGGACCACTGCCTTATCTAACTCCAAATAAAGATCCTCCGGGATTGGAGGGAACTGCCCGCGTAGGGGAAAAGGAGTTAAAGGCAAGCTTTGTATACTACTACGAACACCAAATATGTTTGTGAAATACTCAGTTACCCCCAGGAGCAAAACTTCCCTTTCTGATGACCATAAGTTGGGTGATAGCTGTATGCAGCAACCGTAGATAGATTGCCTCCGTGTGCGGTGCAAAGCATGAAAGTAGGATGTTGAATGATCGCCCAACGTGATCCAGCTACCTCTTGAATTTTGCTTGCGTAATACTTCTTCCCGCGATAGGATTCCTTCCAAATCCTTCAGGAGGGTAGTCTCCAATTCACAAAGAAAGGAAGAAGGTCTCACCACCATAGCTTTTTGCAATCCAGCAATTCTATTGGTTAGTTGCCTTTTCTGCCTGTAGATGTCCCCAAATTGGTTGAATTTCCAGTCTGGAATAGCAGCGACTAGAATCTCCAGTGCCTCCACAAACGACAGATCTGACCGCCAGTGTTCCCTTAGCCATCCAAGCCATTTGCTATGTAGTGCCCATGTTGTAAGATAACGGAAATTGGACTTGAGAATAGGCAGTCCCCCTTTCGGTTTACATGAAAATTAAAGGAGCAAATGATTCGAAGCGATTCTGGGAAGATGGTAAACCACTGCTGAGTCAAAAAGTTGAACGAAGGATTCTAATGCAAGACACCAATCCAGCCGTTCATGGCAGGTACCCCGACGCCATGTGAAGTGAGATCCTCGAAAACCAATTGGGGTGATCGAAGAGTATTCCACCTAATTCCTGAAACTGCTGCATCCATTGGAGCGGGTACCTCCCATTTTATCCTGTGAAGAAAGGTAAGCATTGAAGTCTCCAACCAGGAGCCAAGGTTGGGATGTTTTGTCGATCAAGGCTGCTAAGGAACTCCAGAGAGTCCGGCAAATAGACGGGTTCGGGGAACCGTAAACTGCAGTGAGCGCAAAAACTTGTCTTGAGGAAAAGGATATGGCTGCGTGGATGAACTGCCAGTTATACTCCAGAACTTTGACTTGCAAACAATCCTTCCATAGCATCCAGATTCCACCAGAGAAGTCATGTGCTTCAATTTTGAAAGAATTACTAAATCCGCCACCCAAACTGGAGATGATATGATCTGCTTGGAATCCACTTAGCCTCGGTTCAAGAATGATAATTAGGCTAAATGAATGAGATGAAATCAGAGTGCGCAGAGCACCAATAGTCTTAGGGTTCTTCACACCCTGAGCATTCCAAGATAAAATTCCGCAATCCATATAAACTGATAGGAGTGTGAGGCCACTGGTGGAGGAGGCATATGGAGCAGTATGCTCTGGAGTACCCGAGGATAACCCTGGCTTTAAAAGGCTACTAACAGACTGTAAATTATGCTGCAGTTCAATTGATGCATTTCCTTCTTTAGCGGTTTCTTGCATCTCCGTATCACCCTCTAATTCAGCTCTGGCGAGGTCAAGGGGGTCATCTAATTCGACCATTTGGTCCTCCACATATTCTGCTATGGAGGCCGGAATGGACCCATGTGGATCCAGATGATACGAGGACACATTTCCGCGAGACCTTTATTGCACTTTGAATATTCATTTGTAATTTTTTTTTGACAAAATAACGTTATTTTAAACTAACTAAAAGTCCAATGGACAATTAAACTTCGGAAAATCGAACCATTTTAATCCGGCTGCCAAAGTACGAAAAATGATATGGGGAGTGAAAAATTGAGAAGGATAACAGTAAGAAAAATACATGGCAATATATTAGTGGATGACCATTATTTGTGGATCATGTCATAATCCTATAATATGCTGCCAAATGCGTTATTCTGCTTTTTGTGCCCAAATTTTTACTTCCCATATCATCTTCCCAAAACACGGTACATTTAGGTTCCGTTCACTATTAATGGTGACAAGGGCAATCTTCATGTGTACAATCTTCGCATGTACAACTCGTGTACAATTTGTGTATGGCATCATCCGTTTTCGAAATTGGTCGCACCATTGGAAAGCTTATACATTGTAGATGAAAATCCCCATGCTTTGGTCCGGTTTCCGGC
>JAOYMZ010030455.1:0-16729 GCA_025802335.1 Pinguicula primuliflora | reverse complement strand
ATGTATGTAGTCTGCTTACTTAGCAGATACATGGCTGACCCCAAAGATCAGCATATGCAAGCTGCAAAACGTGTACTGTGCTATATCAAGGGCACTCTTGAGTTTGGTGTGTTTTACAAAAGAAGGATGATGCGTGAGCTGTTAGTCTACACAGACAGCGACTACATTGGAGATCTTGATGATAGGCGTAGCACAAGTGGTTATGCATTCCTGCTGAGTGGAGGAGCTGTTGCTTGAGCCTCCAAGAAACAACCGATAGTTACATTGTCTACCACGGAAGCTGAGTTCATCGCTGCAGCATATTGTGCTTGTCAGTGTGTGTGGATGAGAAGAATTTTGGAAGAATTTGGATTGCTGCAAACAAACGCCACAACAATCTTTTGTGACAACAGCTCAGCCATTAAACTGTCGAGAAATCCAGTTCTTCATGGCCGCAGCAAACACATAGATGTCCTGTTTCACTTTTTTTCTGAGAGATCTCACCAAAGATGAAGTTGTGAAATTGGTTCGTTGTGGAACAGGTGATCAGATGGCAGACATATTGACTAAACCATTGAAGTTGGAAGCGTATGTTCGACTCAGGGAGAAGCATGGCGTCTGCAAGAGGTTAAACTGAAGCTATCGCATTCAGTTCAGGGGAGGCATTGTTGAGTTTGAATCAGTCAAGAAGCAGTTGCTACCCATGTTTCCATGTTTTACTTAGTTTCCGTGTTTTCTGTTTTGCAGTTATGTAGAAGACTCAGTCCTTTCAGGCTATTTAACGCCTTCCTTCCTGTTAATAAAACTATCGAAGCTTATAGCTTTTGTCTGTGTGTACTTACTCTCTAAACCAACAAGATCAAGTAGTGGTGAATATTTTTATAGTTCACAGTATGTCAATATAAATGAGAAAAGACATGCAACTTATGCATGCATTCATTTAAATAAAGTATAACTAATAAAGAGGTAAATGATCGGAATCAGAGTAAAGCTCGCAGCAAGATACATGAAAGAGCGAATTCCAATTCCAGCGGAGGACGAAATGATGACAGGCTGACGAAGTTGGGGAACGAATTTGTTCTCAATAAAGTAACGGTTTTTTGGTGGAGGAAATTGCTGAGAAAGTTACCAACTCTAAACAACTTGTTTAGAACATGGATTATTGACCAAGATACAGCCTGCATAATGTATGAAACAGGTATTGAAAGTGAACTACACATATTTAAGCATTGCCATTTTGCGCAGGATTTGCAGAAGTTGGTGATGGGTTGGCTATAGAGGACATATACACTTGGTAATGCCCAAAATTTAGATAGGTTTTGAAAGAAGTTTGGTTGATGGTATGGATGGCTGTACAATGGACCACATGGTTATGTAGGAATGAGAAACAGTTTGGTGGAATGGACATTTCGCCAGTGAAAGCTCTCTTGAAAATTCAGGCAACTATTTGAAAATGGGTTAAGGTCTGACGGCATTAGTGATTGGAACAGGTACGTTACTTGTATTTTATCTAGTACATAATATACCGTTACGATGGTGAACGTTGCAACTATTATATTCTGTTGATATAAAAGTTTTGTTTACCAAAAAAAAGGTAAATGATCGGGGTAATCTAAGAAAATGAACGTTACTTAGGTTGTAGCCTGTGTGAGAGTTGAGGGAAAGGGGTGATGGTTGTGGTGGTGGTTGATGGCCAAGTACAATGAGAATTGATATAGGACACGGATTGTTAACATCATTTTTTGCACCAATTAGGTGAAATGTTGGGGGTGTTTGATGAAATGTTAAAGTGAATTTTTCAACACCCAATTGAGTGCTGATACATCATACAACAATACAAAAAAGAATGACTTATACCATTTTCCAAACAGAAATGCTTCTTGTACAGAAGCTTTTGGGTACCGAATTTCAGTACCCAAGGTTTTTGGACACTTGCCGACTCCAAAATAAAAAAGAAAGATCGGTTTTGTAATTATCACGTCGAAATGATGTCGGACTTGGTCCTAAATTTTAATTTGAATGCTCGTAACACACCCTTTAAGGTTGAGCTTAAGTTTGTTGCTCTTAAAATGCGTATTTAATAGGGTTTTAGTTTTTTGGATGGCGAAGCCGCCAAAACAAAAATACATGACTGGTTCCGACATTGTTTCGACGCAAAGATTCTAGAACTAGTCATACTTTTTGATTTTGGCGTCCGGAAGGTGCCCAAAATGCAACGGTACCGAATTAGGTAGCATTTTTTTCGGTACAACTAGTCTTACTATTTCCCAAACAAAAATGCTTCTTGTACATAAGCTTTTTTTGTAAGCCTTGTACATAAGCTTTTGGGTACTGAATTCAGTACCCAAGCTTTTTGGATACTTTCTGGATTCTGGAATAAAAAAGTAAGACCGGTTCTTGAATCTTTACGTCGAAATAATATCGGAACCGGTCCTAAATTTTAATTTGGATGCTCGTAATATACTGCTTAAGGTTATGGTAAAGTTTGTTGCTCTTAAAATGCATATTTAATATGATTTTATTTTATTTTTGCAGCGAAGTCGCCGAAATCAAAATTCATGTTCGGTTTTGATATTGTTTCGATGCGAGAATTCCAGAATCGATCTTACTTTTTTATTTCAGTGTCCGGGAGGTGCCCAAAATGCAAGGATACCGAATTTAGGTACCATTTTTTTCGGTACAACTAGTCTTACTGGAAAAAAGTAAGATCACTTCTGGAATGCTCATGTTGAAATGATGTTGGAACCAGTTCTAAATTTTAATTTGGATGCTTGTAACATAAAGTTTAAGGTTGGTGTTAAGTTTGTTGCTCTTAAAAATACGAATTTAATAGGGTTTTAGTTTGTTTGTTTTTTGCGGCGAAGTCACCCAAACTGAAATCCATGACCAGTTCCGACATTGTTTCGATGCGAGGATTCCAGAAGTGATCTTACTTTTTAATTTCGGCATCTGAAAGCTACCTAAAATGCAAGAGTACCGAATTTAGGTACCATTTTTTTCGGTACAACTAGTCTTAGGCCCTGTTTGCAAGTTCTCAGAAGCAGCTTTTCGCTTTTCAATCGCAGAAGTCCCTCTTACATTGTTTGCGATTTTGGCTTTTGGCGGTGGAAAAGCTCCGAAAAGCCCAAAAGCCAAAAACTACCTTGAGTAGCTTCTGGGAGGTTTAAGACGGAGTCAATTTTGTAAATATTTAAAAATTCACTTTTAAAATAATTTTGTCTATATACAAATCAATAATATCAAAATACTCAAAACTTTCCCCGTATTATATCCATTTTGTCATACTATATTTTTAACTTTTGTCAGTGTAAAGCCTCCATTGCAAACACTTTATACATTCCTTATAAAAACACCTTTTTTTAAAAGCTCACCTCAAAAGCCAAAAGTAACTTTTCAGTAGAACTTTCAAACTGGACCAAACCCTTAGAAATTTAAGTTTCTTAGAATAAATGAGAAGAATATTCCTACTAATTCCCTATAATCTCCACTAATTTAGAGAAGTGCGCCCACACAAAATTGTATTAAAGTTTGATCATAGAGAGAATCCCGGTGCCAATTTATTGTCGATCAACTGAACAAGCGATGCTGTAAATCATAAAGGTGTCTCGAGTCAGACTAACACATTTAAGTCCCTACAAATTTCCCGGGGAAAAAAGACCAAACAGGGCATGAGCATAACCACGAAGCAACCAATCTCTACTGCCGTACATGAAGCATGGTCTTTGCAAGCTCAAGAGCCTTCTCTCGTCCAAAAAACTTCTCCACAATTACCAACCCAAACTCCATGCTGGTTCCTGGTCCTCTACTCGTGATGAGATTGCCATCCACGATCACGCGGTTTTCTGCTTCGCTTGGGTCCGAAAGTTTGTTGGACATTGCAGGAAAGGAAGTTGCCTTCTTACCCTGTTGATTTGAGGTTACTGGTTAGTCAGTCAACCAGAGGCAATATAATGGATCTCGGGTGTGTGCGGTGAGGTAACTCACCGCACACTATGCAGTGCTCATGTGGCAGTGTGTGATTGGTGGGGCGGTGTTCAACATCTTTATATGGGCTCATCGGCCAATCAAGCAGTTCTACGAGGACACTGCACACAATACTGTGAAGAACTCACTGCATATAGCCCCATCTTCCCAATATAATTCAGGACTTCATTTGCAATTTCATCATTTAAAACATTCAAATCTTCTCCAAGTTTCATGCACCCTCAACAAAATACCTTCAGTAAGCCGTGGGGTTCAAGGACCAAAGCAGGTGAAGCACATATAGCTCCATAGAGTTTATTTGACTTTATTTGCTGTTTCAACAGATTTACAAGCTTCTCCGAGTCTGCAAAGGCTTGAGCGCCACCGAGTCCTCCCTGGATGTTGTTACAAAAAAATTTGGTTGCTGGATTATAATATGTATTAAAAATGAAAACTAGCAGTCCTCACTCACAGGCAAAACGACGAGGTCGTACGAGCGACTCATGGCTTCATCCAGGAGAACATCAGCAACGAGTTTGACTTTCCTTGAAGCCAAGATTTCATGTTTATTTTCAAGAGAAGCCACCACCACGTCGGCCTTTGCACGTCGGAGAACATCAATGATGATAACAGCTTCCATCTCCTCGGTTCCATTAGCAATAGGTACAAGTATCTGTGAACATTAAAAATATATAGCATCAGGAATGTAAGTATCCTATTCTCAACTTTCAGTTCTAGACAATTCTCCTTTCTCATAGCCCATTTGGCATTTTCATTATCTACACAATTGTCCTCATCGGCTTTTAGTGATGATAATTTTAATTGAGAAGGAATTTCTGCTGGCCAGTTCATTTACGAACAGAGAGATAATGCAAAAAAGGGAACCTCAAATAAGTTTGAACAATAGCTTATAAGAAAGTAAATGCATGAGCTGATTCACGATCGGAAATTATCTTATTGACCATGCTTTCGTGTTTCTGCAATATCCACGAAGGGACTTGCTACCTGAGGCGAACCAGCAAGGGACCATGTTATCGGGTTCAGCTCCTTGAAAGCATATTGTTCACCGTGGTTCAATGGCATAACCTGGACGAAACCAAATGGGCATAAGCGATGATCACCAGAATAGATTGCACAACGTGATAAAAAAACACGTAATTGGAACCTCCATATATTAGCAGACTAAATAGTCCGGTTATTTTTTTTTCCCTTTTTGGCTAACCATGTTGCCAGTAACTATTTTGGTCGGACTAGTTAACGGATCCATGTAAAGTACACGATAGATTATTGATCACACAAACCTTCTTTATAATATTTTTCTAAAAAAAACAAGAAGTTCAGAAACAAAATACCAAAGTAACACGATTTTGCTATTATGAAAAGGAGTAACTTCAACAAAGCAGGAAAGCAGCGGCAGTGCTAGCATTTACATAAATTGAACATGCTCGCAATCTACTAGCAGAAAATTTATCAGTCAATTATTTTCCTCTCCATTCATACTGTACATGGAGTTTAGCCAAAAGAACAAAAGAAACCAGATGCTCACCAACAGCGTGTTCAAGGTGCGCACCTGGGTAAATTTATGCTTCCTTGCAATGCTACTTATTTTCTATCAGTTAGATGTCCTTTTCAGATACTACAGGCTCAAGATAAGAAACCAGTACATTAGCTCCAGCCTTCTTTGGGATACGCCGAGATTTTCTCAGCCAACAACAGTCAAGGATAAGTTTTTCCCACGACTAAGATAAATCACACAAAAAGAAAAGGCTATAATATCAAAATATGGACATACTGTTTTACCCAATCCGCTCACACCATAGCGAAAAATTATTAAAATCTTAAGTGAGGAGGTGGAGGTAAATGAATTGACAAGAAGGAGATTGCATACCAGAGGTCCAGAAACTTCATCTGCCTTTTCTTTTCCATACAACAGTTCAACTAGAGCCACCGAATACTCCATTGCTGTTCCAGGTCCACGGCTTGTCACTACTTTGCCATCCTTCTGCACCCTAGATTCAACAGCAGTCGTCGTTGAAGATAATTGATCCATAAATGACGGGTAGCATGTTGCCTATCGAATGGATTCAGCCCAACTTAGTACATTAAAATTCATTTGTGAGGTGTCATAAACTTCTTGAGGATAGAACATCAGAAACATAAAAATCAGATAAGAATAGCTCATTTGTCTTACTTTCAACCCATTTAAGAGACCCCAGGACCCAAGTCCAACAGCAGGAGCTGCACATATTGCGGCATATGGTCGGTTCTCGGCAGCCTGCCTCTTCACCATGCTTTCCAATGTTTTGCAGTCCTTTAGAGTAGCTGCGCCAGGCATTCCTCCCTAGCATACAACAAGTTCGAAAGAACAACTAGTATTAAAGGATGAAATAATAACAATATACAAAAAAAATTAATATTGCGTAACATCTTATAAATCCTGTGATCGGACTCTTAACAACAATTAACACCGTATATGATACAACATGTAACATTCTATCACCAATTAAATTCAAAATGAAATACACACCAACTTATTCATAAATCAATAAACCGTATAAGCCACAGCACCGTCTAGACGCCATCCCATACATGACATATCTCGGATTCTCCACAATACGCATACGCATCATAACGCAATCAACTATAAGGAGGAAGGTTTAATCATACCGGAAGAGAAATCAGGTCGAAATCATTATCCACACAGTCAGAGATCAGCGCATCAGCGACAATTTTTACACCGTGACACGCCTCGACGCAGAGATCATTCTCCACCGACGCCACCGTCACATCGGCACCGGCTCTTCGGAGCACATCTATCGTCACCACCGCCTCCAACGGCTCTGTGCCGTTGGCCACCGGCACCAATACCTGGACAATAAGCTAGAAATTAGTCGAATCTCACCTTTCACCAATGATTCTTGTAACAATCAGTCATAACCACCGGTGATATCACCTACCTTCTTAGCAACGGAAGCCATGATCGGAGCGTCGAAACGCTTACTGCCGCGAGTATGAGAGAATTTTCTGAAATGCGATAAATTGCAGGGTCGTTTGGTAATTGGAGATAAGTAATGGGCCAAACCCAGAGGAGTGGGTTGGCGAAGTCCCGCAAGCGCCATTTATACGTCTTTCTGCCAATGGAAAGCTAGAATAGAAGCCTCTTCTGATCTTATGATCAGATTTATTTATTTATTTTATTTTATTTTATTTTATATCGATCAAAAAAATATTTATATATTTTATGGAAAATGATATTTTAATATTGGAATGTACAGTCTTATATGTACAGTTAAAAGTATAATTTATACTTGTCATCGTCCGTCGTCAAAATTAGTTGGACCATTAGAAAGGTCATGCGTAAGAGATCAAAAACTCTATATTTTGGTGCGTTCCTGGCGACTTTGTCGTCGGAAATTTCAAAAACCATATTAAGGACTACTTAATATATGGAGAAAGAATTTTAGAAATTTCCGACGATGAAGTCGCCGAAACCGCTTCGAAAAATGAGTCTTTTGGTCTCCTATGCATGGTCTTTACAATGTTGCAAATAATTTAGAGATGGGTAGTGACAATTATAAATTTTACTTTTAGCTGTACATATAATACTATACAAATGAAAATTTCGGCTGAACTATATATAAATATATTTATGAATCACCACAAACAAAATTAAAAGTAAAATAATAAAAATTATAGCTATTATTTTTGCCACATAATAAAGGTACAAATTGTATTTTTCATATTTTATTATTATTTTCCCAAGGTGAACGTCGATAAATCATGTAAAAATTTCAAGTGTTGTTCGCTTTACTTATTTTTTAGTATTAATATATGAATTTAATACTAAAAAAATAAAATTGAATCTGTTCGTAGAAAAATTGACATCTCCTTTTCTTCCATCTCCTTATTTTTTACTTATTTTTTCTTCAAGTGTTGTTCGCTTTTCTTTTATTCAAATGAAAAAAAATTACTTATTTTTTACTTCCATCTCCTTTTCTGAATCTATCCATAGAAAAATTGAGGAGAATCTGGGTTTTAGTCTTATCTTGAAGCAACTCGGACGAAATTTCAATTACAGAACTCTGTATTAGAAACTGATGGATTTATAGAAGTCTAAAGATAACATCCACCTTATGGATCTGGCTGAAGGATACATTCTCTTGAAACTTGACGGGGAGACTGATTTCAACAATATTTTGTCTGGTGGCCCATACCAACTGATGGGGACAGAATTTTAACACAAAGGAGCGAAAATTGTCTTCTGTAGCCATCTGGTTACTTATTCCAGGCCTCCCTCCAGACTTCTTCCAAGCCGACTTGCTGTGAGCTATAGTGCATCCGATTGGACGATTCTTGAAAGCAGATGAGCACACTATGCAAGCAGAAAGAGGCCAATTCGCCCGCATTGCGGTAACAATCGATCTGGATAAGCCCCTAATTCCAAACCTGATAATTGATGGGAACCTTATGCTGCGCAATATGAGGATCTTTATAATATATGCTATGGTTGTGGACGTTTTGGGCATGGCAAGGAATCTTGCAAATATAACTGCACACCTGTGGACACGCATCAAAAGAACAACCAAGCATCGAAGGTGCCCAGTGGAGCACAAGAATTCCCGCACGAGAAGACAGCCTCAAAGCATTCAGACGGATCCCAAGGCATGGAGACAACAGTGTCTGCCATTTCACGCCCAGCGCTTACGGATCATGGCCCCTGGCTAGTTGTCGAAAAAAAGGGATGCGCACGCAATATCAATCCCATACGAAAAGTATGACCAGGGACAACAGCAACCAGTCCGGATCACGCTTCAACGCTCTCAGCGGCACAAATACAGATATCTTGGAACTTGGATCATCTTCCAAGACCATCGAAGGTACATATGTAAACAGAGCTATGACTGACTTTAACGGTGTCTTATTTGTCTTTGCAGGTTCGAGCCCACAACAACGAAAGAAGACAACAAGGGTGCCGAAGGGACGAACCAGCAAAACAACCGGTCTCAAACGTCAACCCCAAGGCGCCTCAATTGACCCCTTATGGAACAAGAAGTCTTCATCCAGCAGTGAGCAGGAGAGTCTCACCCTAGACACTAACGTAGCCAATGAGAAGGGCTCTCCCAGCCAAAAGGCCCCTACAAACGGGGTTGAGCTATCCACTAGATCACCCGTGATCCCGCACCCCCCCTCTATGGAGCTAGAACCACATTCGGTCATCATCCACCCCCACCCAAATCCCACAAGACAGGCACAATCAAGCCAAGGTGACCCTCCAAAACCAGTGAAGGAGATGCTAGGGAAGGATGTCGATCTTGGCCGCCCTCACAACTCTGGTTTTTATGTGGGGGCGAAAGGTCGTCTGAAATACAAGGCAGCCCCTGGGGTCCCCCTAGCGATGGATCTTACAGGTGATGCAAGGGAAGACTCTACTAGCTCTCCTCCAGCAGAGGACCTAATGGAAGAGGGCCAGGAAGAACTGGAACATCTCTGATTAACTACCACAGGAAGTATCCCTCCCCTAATTTTTTTTAATGTCGATAAACTTAATTTGCTAGAATTGTCAAGGACTCGCTAATGCCACTACTCTTGCCACCTTAGATTTCTTTTGTCAGATGTACAGGATAGATGTAGCGATGATACTGGAGCCAAGGATCAGTGGCTTAGAGGCAGAAAACATCATCCGGGCTTCCAAATTTTCCCGATCTCATCGAATAGAAGCGGTTGGATTCTCCGAAGGACTATGGATTGTGTGGAAAGCTGGAATCGAGATCACTATCATAAAGAACAATTGGCAATATCTTCACACCAGAATCTCCATCCCGGAATCTTTAACCTTCCTTTGTACAACTGTTTATGGAAGCCCCCAGGCATATATACGGCGTGAACTCTGGCCAACTCTTCAGACACTTGCTGATAACATAACAACACCATGGGCCCTTATGGGAGATTTTAATGCATTTATTGAGGAAGGGGAGAAATCGGGTGGCAAGCCATCTAAGGGTTGCCCTCGATTTCGTGCATTTATCCAAGAGAACAACCTCATTGACGTCGGATACACAGGTTCTCAATACACATGGAAGCGGGGGCTCTGTCTAGAGAGGCTGGATCATGCACTGTTTAATGAGCCTAGCCTATCTTATTTTACGAACATCACCATCCGGCACACAGCGCGCATCTCCTCGGACCATTGCGCCCTGGTTATGTCATTGCAGAAATCCAGTTCAGAGTCGTCGAGGAACAATCCGCTACCTTAATTGTTGGGAGCTACATCCGAAATGGAACAAGTGGCTAGCAGAGACTTGGGACCCAAGATTATCCTTCCAAGAGGCTGTTGCAAGCTTACAGGAACACATTGATTCGTGGAAAACTTCCTTCAGTGACTTACATAGGATGAAAAGACGGTTACTCGAACGAATTGTGGGGATCCAGAGCATTGAAGAGCAGAGCCTTAATCCGGGTATAGCTAAGCTGGAAGGAAAACTTAGGTTAAAACTCGAACAAATATTGTCTCAATAGTTTGAGCTAAAATTGCAAAATAGGAAGGCTTGGTGGGCCGTTCACGGTGACAGGAATACCAAAACATTCCAGTCCTTGCACCGAATGAAAAAGAAACTTCGCCCAGTTGCTAAGCTGAAGCTCTCAACAGGGGAGTGGTCCACAGACATCTCGGTGGTAGCTCGAGAGATCACTACATTCTATGAAAACCTTTACCAAGCTGAAGACCCTCCATCTGCTCAGAGGTTTCACCCTTGCGAGTTTCCGCCCTTATCCACTGCTGAGACAATTTTGCTCAACCAAGAGGTCTCCATAGAGGAGATTAAAAAAAAAAGCCACATTTGATATGGGAGCCTAAAAGGCAGCTGGACCAGATGGGTTGAATCCAGGCTTCTTTCAACACAACTGGGACACTATTGAACACTCACTGACCGCCCTCATCCTTAAGGACTTCTAGACTGGGAAGATGGATCCAACTCTTAATAAGGGGATCATTGTCTTGACACCGAAAACCAAACCCCCAACTCAAGCTGAACATTTTCGTCCCCTGACTCTGATCAACGTCTGTGTAAAAATCACTTCAAAGGTTATTGCAAACAGGCTGCGTATTATTATGCCAGAACTTGCCCTGCATACACAGACAAGTTTTATCCGAGGACGGAATATTATGGATAACATTGTCACAGTACAAGAGGCGATACATGAAATCCAACGGAACAAAGGACGGCTCAAATGGATGGCACTGAAAGTTGATCTATCCAAAGCATTCGACATGATCCGTTGGTCATTTGTCCGGGAAACACTAACTGGAGCTTCTTTCCCTCCTAACTTGATTAATTTAATCATGAACTCTCTAACCAGTAGGTCCTTGCAGGTACTATGGAATGGTCACCTTGGAGAGAGCTTCAAGCCACAACGTGGAGTCAGGCAGGGGGATCCCATCTCATCATATCTTTTTGTGCTTTGCATGGAAAGGCTAACCCACTTTATTAACTTTCTGGTAGTACAATGCCGGTGGAAGCCGATGCTCTTTGGACGACAAAACTTTCCCTTGTCGCATATTATGTTTGCCGATGACTTAGTGCTTTTTGGGGAAGCATCTATGGAACAAGCTGCAGTCATGCACGACACATTAGCGACATTTGGGCTTCATTCGAGACTGAAGATAAATAGTGGCAAATCTTGTGTCTTTCTAGCCCCGACTATCGGACGAAATGTTGCACAGAATATTTGTGATACTCTCAATGTTCAAAGAGTGGATTCCTTCGGCGAATACTTGGGAACCTCCATCCACACATCCCCACCGAGAAGACAGAACTTCACCAAGTTAATAACAAAAGTGAAGGACCGTGCCAAATCCTGGAATGCCTGGTGCATTTCTATGGCTGGTCGTACCACACTGTGTAAAACCATCTTCGGAAGCCTTCCATCTCACATTATGCAGTCGACGCTACTTCTCAAAACCATTGGTGAAGACTTGGATAGAATAACCAGACAGTTCCTGTGGGGTGATAATCCTGGTGACCATTCTGTGCACTTAGTTGCATGGAGGCAGGTATGTCAACCCAAACATCGAGGTGGACTGGGACTGCGCAAAACTCGAGAGCACAATATTACCCTTCTATTAAAACTTGCATGGGACCTCATCTCTCCCCAACCAAAACTTTGGACAGCATTATTCTTGGCAAAGTACGACCTATGCTCAATTGACCTTACTAAAGTGTTCCCGGCAATAGCAGGCTCCCCCTTTGTAAACAACTCCAGACAATATGGGATATTTTGTGTTCTGGCCTAGCCTGGCAGCTCGGAGATGGACAATCTTGTCACTTTTGGATGGAGCCCTGGCTGCCATCAGTGATCATTCTACAACAGCAGGTAAGTGCGACAGCCACTATCCCTAATCTTAGTAAACTAACGTCTGCCTTCGTCTCCTCTACAGGTCACTAGAACATCAGCCGCATAAGGCCCCTTCTCCCACAACACATTATCCAGGAGATACAAGCGGTGTGCCCCCTAGATGGTTCCACAGGGCCGGACAGATGCATATGGAAGCCTTCCCAAAAAGGTAACTTCATCACGACGTCAGCCTATGAGCTCATATCCTCCCAGGAATGGGAACCACCAGACAAAACATGGTTTATCATATGGAAAGCAAAGGTGCCAGAGCGGTATAAATTACTACTTTGGAAACTTATGCGTGGGGCTCTCTGGACTAATCATGAAAGGTTCAGAAGGAAGATTACTGACAATCCCAAGTGCCATTTGTGTGACTGTGATGAAACAATTTTACATGTGTTGCGGGACTATTTTTGCAGCCGGGCTGTATGGCGAGCTATAGAGCCTTCCCTCCCTGGTTCTTTCTGGAATGAAGTAAACCCATAGAATTGAATTCGTCAGAATCTGAAGTCTTCATGCATGCTCGAAGGAATTCCATGGATTGAGTGGTTCATCACCACATGCTGGACTATATGGACAATGAGGAATGGTGAGACCTTTGGTGAGAAACAAACCACCCTATCGAGCATCCCTGTACAAATCAGAGTAATGATCAGAGAGATGTTCCGTGTCCAGCAACTTGCCAGGCGGAAGGTATTACAGAAGTATTGCAACGAGGCTTCACCTTTCAACACAGCTAGAGATAGCCTTCCCACGCCAAGACACACTGCTGCAGTAGGTATATCAACACTCAGAGTGGACGGTGTAGTCTCCCAACATACTCATCAGGCAGGAATCGGGGGGTTGCTTGTTGATGAACAAGGAAAACATGTGTTGGCCTTCTCTAAGAGAATGGGGCAAATCACTGTGCTCCAAGCTGAACTGTGCGCCCTCATATATGGCTTAGAACTTGCGTAGAGACATGGGACATCACACTTGAAATGCTTTAGAGACTCCACTCTAGCGCTGAGCCTGATAAATCAGAAAGAACAACAGGCTCCCCTGGCTCCCCTCATATTCCGAATTGCCAATCTTGCCAAGGGATTCAACTTGATCCAATTCTGCTACTCTCCAAGACCACACAATAGTGAGGCGGATAAGTTGGCGAAAGTGAGCCTCTCTGCACCAAATTACGATATCAACATATACACTGGGCAAGAGCCAATACAGAGGTCCACTTCTACTGCTCAATTCCCATTGGTGATAGAAGATACATTCACTGTGCAGACTACCAGTAGGGAAGACTTCCCTTTTGAGCCCCCCTAAACTTCTATTTGTAATATGAATTAGCCGGCACGAGGTGCCTCCCATGTAAAATATATATATATATATATATATATATATGAATTTCTCATATTTTTTACTTGTATATAAATCCTTTAGATTTAGACAAGGAGGCCTTTGAAATTACGTAACTTCTTATCTATTATTGGATATTAGGTCCGACAAGGGTGGACCCATGACCGGCCCAATTCTGCAGTTTAGTTCAGTGTAGCGGACCAATTGTCGCCCCTCCAGCCCCAACAAATAAAAATCGTGCGGCCCAATTCTGCATTTTTGTAATTTTGCTTTGGCCTTTTGTATTGACTTCCTTTTGTTTATATAAAAAAAAATATCAGACCTACCTATACAGATATTTTCTCTGGTGGACTACTACCGTTTGGACAAAACCCTATCATGATGGACAATTAATCTGTGCCGTCGAATTAAAATTCGATGCCTCAGATCACATACAAATTAAAACAGTCACGTGAACTCAAAGACCAAGATCTATTTCGTCTTGGAGTTCGTCAAAGGCGGAGAGTTGTTTGCCAAGGTGGTTAAGGGGTGGTTCGGAGAAAACATCAGCAAGAAATACTTCCGACAATTTATCCCCGCTGTGAGCCACTGCCATTCACAAGGGATTTACTATCGAGATCTGAAATCGAAAAATCTGCTGCTGGACGAACATGAAGATCTCAAAGTCTCATATTTCTGCCTCAGCGCATTGACGGAACAGATCCAGGCCGACGGGCTCCTCCACATGCTCTGCAGCACGTCGGCGTACGTGGCGCCAGAGATCCTCGCCAAGCGAGGCTATGACAGAGCAAAAATCGACATCTGGTCGTGTGGCATCGTTTTGTTAGTCCTCACAGCTGGATATCTACCATTCCACGATTCCAATCTGGTGACATGTAAAAGACAATCTACAAAGGCAATTACCGCTTTCCCAAATGGATTTCTCCATGTGTGAAGTGGCTCCTATCCCGCCTTCTCGACACATTTCCCAACACCCGAATAACAATGGACCAAATCAAGCAAGATCCATTGTTCACAAAGGGGTATCAACCTATCGAGCTCCATGAAGATGAAGATTTGAATTCGATTGTTAAGAGAAAATCACAGTGGAACAGATCGGGGATGGACCTCTTCGGTTCGTTCGACGAAAAATACAGAGTTCTGAAAGATGTGGAGAGGATCACGGTGGAACAGATTTTTGGAGCTCACGTGACTGTTTTAATCTGTATGTGATATGAGCCGTTGAATTTTAATTCGACGGCTCAGATTGATTGTCCATCATTATAGGGTTCAAGTAATAGTCCAACAAGAGAAAATTTCTGCCTACCTATAACCTATTTGTTTTTTGATTTTTTGAGAGGCATTAATTTATTTATATCAATTTTATTATCAAATTAAGTTATATTACATTATTGATGGATCAGTCGCAAAAATAATGAGAAATCTGTTTTTGAAAAGTAACCTTAAAAAAGAATTGCAAAAGTAACCTTCATCTTTACAACTAGACCAAAAATCAAATATATTTATGTTTACCATAGTAAATGCTAATACTAAACCGCTAACTAACGTAATTACACTTATTCACACCAACCCCAACAATCACGGGAACACAGTCGCCGGAAAATACAAATCTATATTTTTCTTCTATTCTTCTCTTCTACCTTCTAGGTTCAATTTTTCTGGAAACACGTTGAAAGAGAGCAAGAGAGACAAAGAGAATTAACAGGCGCAGTGTAAATAGGATTGATCTAATCTGTGTTCCATTTTTTGAAGTTGCGTTTGATTATGAATTCAAGCTGATTTATGGACAAGATTATTTAGTTCTCGATATGGGTCATGTATTTTGGTGTGAAAATTTCAATTTCATGATGCGAACTCTTATTCTCTAAGTTAGTCCAGTCAATTTGTTGTCAAGAATACAGGCCGCAACCTGCGTGTGATCACCCGACACCTTGAAGTCATGTTTATCGTGCTTGGTCGCGTAATCCAACTACTTGTATCTACTTATTTATATTATATATGTTGCTCTATTTTCTATTATTTGTACATGAAACTGACTTTATTTTATAAGATTGTAAATCTTGATGAAGTAAATGATCTTCCGGAGCTTATAGGAAAAGGGTCGATTGTAGTTTGAGAGCGATTCAAATCGAGTACAACTTATTGTATGCATCTTTATTAGATCTCTTTTACACCAGATATGATCTTAGTAGAGATACAATAAATTTAGTTTTCTTTACTTCTTCCATGTATGACGTTCTAAGTTTTGAGTTCAAAGATACCGACTATACTATTTTGCAATCACGAGCGTCAATTTGTGCTTCTACGCAGGAACATAAGGCTATTCTTGCTCTTCTATACATTGATGAAAATAATTTTGTTATTACGTTTCTTTTCCATGTATTAGTATTCAATTTGATTTTAGAGTCTCCCCCATGCCTACCATGATCGGCTATCCCGGTCTCCGCAGCGCCCTATCAATAAATTCAGGATTAATTGGATAACTAACATCTGCGAAAATGCTATTTTGAGATGTAGCATCCTATTTCATTTTTGATTTATTTTTATTGTTCTTTTACTTAAAAAGACATTAAAAGAAAAGGAAAAAATGAAATAAAATATTAAACCGTCTTAATACGTTCTAATCTAGTCAATCACCAGAAGACTTTTCACTAACCCATATTCGTCGAAAAAAACCCTTCCAAATTGAACAAGGCGCCTTTCAACCTCGACTCGAATTTCCTTCAATATGTCATAGGATAGAACCACGGATATTGTTAGACGTCAGAATATGTCGAATCCCCAATCAACTGTTCGGCGAGAGTTTCTTAAATATGCACACTGGCGACTACTGTCGTCGGGTGAAACACGATTGCTGATATCACAGACAGTCGGGATTAACCCGCTCTTCTATATGGGGCTATGCACGATCTATGCAGGGGTTCCTATGAGTGCATGGTTTATCATGAACTTGATTGACGTTTGCAACAATCTTGGTGATTTGGTGACATGTTTTATGAACTTCATTTGATATATTATGAACTTCATTTGATCTATTAAGAAATGGAAGATCTGATAC
>JAOYMZ010030454.1:0-33038 GCA_025802335.1 Pinguicula primuliflora | reverse complement strand
ATAGGGGAATAAGAGAGAGATCTTGCAGCGATGAGCTATTATTTCCCCAGCAATCCGTCCAAAAGCGGGTTTTATGTCCGTTTCTGATAGTCCAGCTACAGCCCTCTTTGATGACATCAAATACTCCTATAATAGATCTCCACAAACGAGAGCCACTCGTACAAGGATGTCGGAAGAGAATGGTATGATCTGAGAACCCATACTTTGCCCTGAAAACATTAATCCACAGTGGTTAAGCAATGGTTATATTAATTCTGTTACATTAGGAAATAGAAACGGTAAAAATGTACATACATTTGTGGCGAAAATTCCAGTGCAGTGCGGTGCAATCCGCCTTCCCCCCACCGCGCGGTTAAAAACCGCGCAGTGCCCGATTTCGCGGTGCGGTGCACCGTGAAATCGGCAAACCTTCGCGTATTGAGTGCGGGGACGTCGTAGGCGCCAGTTGAGTGCTGCCGGCAAACCTTCAGGCGTGAAATTAAAACTCAGAGTTTCTAATTTGTAGGCTGCGAGCTTGAGGGAGGTGAGACAGGCATAAAAGTGGAAGTCGTCCCAACTTTTCGCCGGGGAAGAAGATGAATAGTAACGCCGATGAGGAACTATTCTCCGGAGAAGAAGGTGAATAGTAATGGGGAAGTGACACACATCCCCATTGGCTGAAAAAAAAAATTTTAACAAAAAAATCTCGCATTGGCTGTTTGCACTGTCCCGCACCGGCGGCGGTGGTTGCAGACTTGCAACCCTAACATACATTAACTTTTTGATTAATTTAATTTTAGCTTACAAAAAAAAGCAATGGTTGTATTAAATAGTGCAAAATCTCAAAATAATTACAGAATTAACATCAAGTTGATATTTTGAACTTGTTAAGAATGTAGAAGTGTTTGTATGCAATGAAGGAAATTCTTCGTGTCTTTATTGAAAAATAGGGGTGACTATAAGTAGTCTTACAATCGAATAACTGATCGGAGTGAATGTAGCAAGCATTCCTCCACGATCGACACAACAGACACAGACAGAACTAATTCAAACGAAAGAAACAAACTGCATAAACCAACTGCAACCGAAAAAATAGGGAAGAAGTGAGCCATGTTATGCTTTGAAGAAACCACGTTTTGAGAAAGCGTTTCTTCACTTAATCAGCTTCATAACGGTCATAACTGACTTGAAATCGCAGCATATCATCCAACGTTTTGGCACCTCTTTTATCACCCTCCCTTAAGCTGGATGTACCTGTCTCTAGCTTTAATTCTGAGTTTGCTGGATATTCCCTCATTCCCAAAAGATCTCTCATTTTTTGGAAGGTATCCAGCTTCAGCAGTTCGGTGAAAATATCGACCACTTGATGTTGTGTGGGGCAGTACACAAGCTCTAATACCTCATCTTGAACTAAGTCCTTAATGAAGTGAAAACGGACGTCAATGTGTTTACTGCGACTGTGTATCGCATGATTCTTAGTCAACTTGATGGCAGATCCATTGTCACAGTATATTTCAATAGGTTTGCCCTGCTTTTGATCAACAAACTCAAGGATGCACCTCATCCAAACTACTTGGCATGCACCGTAGGCAGCAACAATGAATTCTGCTTGAGTGGTTGAGAGACTCACCACAGGCTGTTTTTTAGATGACCAGGAGACAACTCCGGATCTCAGCATAAAGACGTAACCTTAGGTGCTTTTCCTGTCTTCTAGATCTCCATCATAGTTAGAGTCCGTGAATCCACACAGTTTGAGCTTCTCACCTTGCTTGTATAGCACTCCGAAGTTAATTGTGCCTTTGACATATCAAAGTACGCTCTTGGCTGGAATTAAGTGAGTTTCAGTGGGTTTCTCCATAGACCCGCTGATCAGACTGATGCTGTACATAAGATCTGGCCTTGTGGGTTGTGGCTGTCAAGTACATGAGACTGCCGATGAGTTGTTTGTACATGGTAGTATCTACTGGCTTTCCTTCGTCATTCTTTGTCAGCCGTGCTCCTGGTGCTATAGGATTCTGAACTGCATTGCATTCACTCATGTGAAATCTTTCCACAATCTCTTGAGCATATTTTCTTTGGGTGATGAATATACCGTCTGTTTTTTGTACAATTTCTATTCTAAGAAAGTATTTCATGCGCCCGAGATCAGTCATATCAAATTCCAGCTTGATTGCAATCTTAAACTCTTCTATCATGCTCCTGTTATTGCCAGTGACCACAATATCATCGACATAAAGGCATACTTGCAGAATGTTACCTTTGTCATCCTTCTTTGCAAACAACGTAGACCCATGAGGACATTTCATGAACCCTTGCAATGTGAAGTAGCCTTCAATTCTGCTGTACTAGGCTCGTGGCGCTTGTTTGAGACCATAGAGTGCTTTCTTAAGTCGATAGACTTTTTCTTCTTGGCCTTTTTGTTCATATCTGGGTGGCTGACATATAAACACTTCTTCTTCAATTTTTCCATGTAGGAAGGCAGATTTCACGTCTAATTGATACATGGTCCAAGAGTAGTGAGCAGCAACTACAAGGGCAGTTCGTATGGTGTCCATTCGAGCCACACGAGTGAATACTTCTCCATAATCAACACCAAACTTCTGGCTATAGCCTTTTGCCACAAGACGAGCCTTGAACTTGTCAATCTCACCGTTCTCTTTGTAATTGGTTTTGTAGATCCACTTTACTCCAATTACTTTTGCCCCTTCTGGAAGAGAAGTCATTTCCCAGGTGTCATTTTTCTCAATTGCTTCGAGTTCTTGGTCCATAGCAATTCTCCACCTTTCTGATTTGGCTGCAACTTCATAAGAGATTGGATCACCATTGATAAATAGAGCCATGTGGGTTTCATCATCTGATAATTCTTGTCCGATTTCATAGTCTTTCGTCCAGATAGGTGGATATCTTGCTCGTGGGTGCATTGTTGAATCTGGTTCATCATTGACAGGTACTTTAGCTGCAGCTTGACCTTGATCAGGCTCAGCTTGACCTTGATCAGGCTTAGCACTATTTATCTCAGTTTTGACAGAATCAGCACCAGGTGAGACAGAATCTCGTTCACCGTCAGTATCAGCACAGATTTCAGATGCTTTGTCACTGCTTTCCCATTCCAACTCAGGACTGTGGGATGATTCTGGCACCTCATTCCAGGTCCAGTGTTGATCCTCCTAAAAAATTACATCCCTGCTAACAATAGTTTGTCCACAAACAGGATCAAATAATTTATAAGCTTTGGATTCAGTGCTTACCCCCATCATCACACATTTGTGACTCTTATCATCCAATTTTTGATGCTTAGTGTCTGGAATATGTACTTTCATATTTGGGTTCAACCTCCTTTGTGCTGCCACCACGGGTCTAGCATGCTCATCCAAGAGGATTTTATGCATGCACATGTGCTATGCAACCAAACACACGAAAGTGATCGATACTTGGTTTGCATCCACTCCAGACTTCTTCAGGTATTTGATCCTTGACAGCATGAGTAGGACATCGGTTGATAATATGTGCTGTCCAGTTAGCTACTTCTGCCCAAAATTTTCGAGGCACTTGCTTAGCTGACAGCATGCATCTCACCATGTTTATTATGGTTCTGTTCTTCTTTTCTGCCACACCATTTTGTTGAGGAGAATATGCAGCAGTCAGTTGGCATTGAATTCCATGAGATGAGGAGAAAGTGTTGAATTCTTTGCTCAAGAATTCTCCACCTCGATCAGTCCTTAGGCTGCATATCAGTGTTACTGCTTCCTTCTCAACCTATTTTTTAAAAGAGGTGAAGGCTGCAAAGGCCTCTGACTTCGCTGTCAAGAAGTATACCCACAATTTCCTACTATAGTCATCAATAAACATGAGAATGTAGCGTTTATTACCATTCGAGGCAAGGGTGATAGGACCACACACATTTGCATGCACCAACTGAAGTGGTTTGGTGGATCTCTTCAGATTCGGATCACGGTGTTGCTTTCCTTTAAGGCAGTCTTCACACACTTTACTGTCATGTGAGAGTAGAGGCAGTCCAGTTACCATTTTGTGTTTTGGGAGTAATTCTAGTCCCTTCCAGCTTAAATGGCCATAACAACAGTGCCAAATAGCAGATAAATCCTGTGTCTGTGTGGTCAAGCATCTAACAGGATCCATTCTATGCAATTCTTTGATGGAGAACATTCGGTTTGGGCTCATTTTTGTGCTCATCACCAGTCCACGATCAAGATGATAGATCCTGCATTGGTTATCTTGAAACAAAATTGCTAGTCCTTTCTGCTGAAGTTGACCAATGCTCATCAGGTTGTTGTTGAGGGCAGGTACATAAAATACATTTGTGATTACTTGCTTTAATCCTTCTACTTCCATCCGAACCACTCCCTTTCCCTGAACTGTGATGGATGAGTTATTTCCCAGCTTCACAGGCTCCTTGAAGCCAGTATCCAAGTCTCCAAATAAAGGCTTGTGTCCACACATATGATTACTGCACCCAGAATCCAAGAACCAAGTCTGTTCTTCAGCAGATGAGTTCTGGGGTGATTCAACTAGAGCCATTAGCAACATTTCTTCATGATTCTCAGCAAACTCACAGTAATTCGTCTGTTGATCTTACTTTGGACATTCCCACTGAAAATGTCCCAAATCATGGCATCAATAGCATTCAATAATTGATCTATTGAATCCGCTCCTTCCTCCAATTATAGCACATCTTCTTCCACGCCCACGAAACTCTCCTCTTCTACCACATCCACGACTTCCCCCTTGGAAGCTAATCTGCAATGCTTGTTCTTCATGAATATGTCTAAGGATTCTTTGCTCGTGAACCAACAGACTACTTTGAAGTTCATCAATACTGAGCATATCCAGATCATTTGACTCTTCTATGGAACACACCACATAGTCGTATTTGGTGGTCATGGACCTCAGTATCTTCTCAATGATGATGGTATCCTTCATCATCTCACCATGAGATCTCATTTTGTTCACAATGCCGAGTGTTCTGCCAAAGTAACTATTGATAGATTCTTCTGGATTCATCTTCAAGGCCTCAAACTCCTTGCGAAGAGCTTGGAGTTGAGCACGTTTCACTCGAGTTGTGCCCTGGTACTCGCTCTTAAGTGAATCCCATATGTCCTTTGCTGTTTCCTTTTTGAGGATTGTCTCCAGAATGGATCTGTCTATCGCCTGGAACCGATAGTTCTTGGCTTTTAGATCCTTCAACCTCAGTTCATCACTCACCTTGTCTCCGTTAGTTGTTGCATGAACTCCGGACTCAATGAGACACCAATACTCGTTTGACCGCAAGAAGTTCTCCATGAGCATACTCCAGCGCTCATAATGTCCATCATACTTTGGAATAGCTGGTTGAACAAAACCATTATCAGCCATTTGATTGATCAGAACACTGCTCTGATACCAACTGTTTAGAATGTAAGAGTGTTTGTATGCAATGAAGAAAATTCTTCGTGTCTTTATTGAAAAACAGAGGTGACTATAAGTAGTCTTACAATCAAATAACTGATCGGAGTGAATGTAGCAAGCATTCCTCCACGATCGACACAATAGACATAGACTGGACTAATTCAAACGAAAGAAACAAACTACATAAACCAACTGCATAAACCAACTGCAGCCGAAAAAAACAGGGAAGAAGTGAGCCATGTTATGCTTTGAAGAAACCATGTTTTGAGAAAGCGTTTCTTCACTTAATCAGCTTCATAACGGTCACAACTGACCTGAAATCGCAGCATATCATCCAACATTTTTGGCACCTCTTTTATCAGAACCTGCCATGTGCCTCTCTAAAAAATGCGCCTCTCTCCAAAAGATTATTTCTAGGAGAGAGTTTGGGACTGGGTCTTCCGATTTTGCTGCCAAAAAACAATCGGGAGATGAATCCTGTTGCTTCTCAAATCAATAGTTGAATTTTCCAGCATAGATTCGAGACTTTTAGAATTCGAGCCTTCCTCACCCAGATCGTTGAATCTTGCCATCTGAGTTTTTTGGTTATATCGGGAGATCCAAGGGCGAGGATATTGGTTACCTTGTGGTGTTGCCGCCCGATCTGCCACTGACTACTTCAACATTGAGGAGCTGTCCTGGGACAGGATTTTCTAGCCACAATTGTAAGGTTATTGTTGTATTTTTCTTGAACCAGTTCCAGAGTGTCAACAAGAATTCTGAGGAATTGATCTTCATTCTATCCATTGATGTTTCTTCAAATAATTTCTCGTTTCATATGTTCCAAATATGCCATGCAAATGTCACCCATTTCGAAATCCATGTATCTTTGTGGTATGACGGCGGCTTTAAGGCTTCAAAGGCCTAAAAATTTGGTATGTGACTCAATCTAGTTATAGAATCAAGAATTACCATCTCTGCATGTGGCCCTGCTATTTGTTCTTGGAGCACTGGCTCGATTGTGAGTAGGACCGTATAGCTTGCTGATTGATTTTTCTTCGCCAGGGGAATCTGTTGTTGCCACATCATTGGGAGAGGATCCTGGAAATGTGGAGTCGATATGTGAGAACTGGAGATTTGATTCTCTCATGGGAGGTATTGCCATCCCGAGAGCTTTATTATCCAGACTTCTGCGCGCCAACTAAATGACTATAGTCTATATCGGGAAAATCTTGGCCATTGGATTTGCAACAATTATTGTGCTGCAGTTTAATTTAACGATCTAGATTATCCGTCTCATTTAGTCTTGACGCGGTCTGGACGGAGGGGTCTAGAGGTGAAGATTTTCCTTACCACCTAAGCTATGACATCTATCCATAACTTTTTTGATTTCTCGCAGTATTTGAATACGTGCTCTTCATCTTCATTATATGGTTGTAAATATAGAAAGATTCTGATATGTTGCTCAGCATGTCTAGCCTTCATGCGCTTTAAATTTACTTTCGTGGATAGCCTGTGTTGAAATAACTTCCATAGAAAAATTGACACCTTTGCTGGTACTGATTTAATCCAAGATTTTTGGAACAATTTAGATTTGTGTCGCCAATTTTCTGGAGCAATTTGTTGAGATTATTTAGGATATTGTTGTAAATAAAGTAATGATAATGTATTTGAATCCTTACTTTATTAGAGGATCCCTAAATAAAGGGGATTGAGGGAATCATGGGATCATGGGACTCATCCTCATCCCCTATATATGTAACACTCCAAAAATCTAAAAAGAACAAGAAAAACAGAGACGCCTCAACCTCACCGTGGAGTAGGAATTTCTCCCGAACCACGTAAATTCGTATGTTGTTCTTATATTTCCGTTACTTCCGCATTATCATGGTATCGGAGCAGGCTTTAGACCTGGCCTCTACATCTACTTAAACACGATTGCAACAATTCGACCTGTTTCTAAAATCATGGTTGCAGCCACCGTCTTACAGCCATGGGAGACAAGACCTTGACCTTCAAAGATCCCGATGGCACACTTGCTGTACAATTCAGCCAGTTTCTGGAACACCAATCTGCCCAAAATTCATCATCTTCCAAAGAGGAATCAGACGACCATCGCTCGGCGGTCATCGAGTTCAAACTCGAAAACCATAACTATATCTTATGGGCCCGATTAATGTCTGTCTACATCATTGGCCGTGGCCTAGATGACCATATAACAGGCCAGACAACACCACCGACAGCAACTGATGCATCATTCAAACAGTGGAAGAAAAATGACTCTCAATTGTTCGGATGGATTACTCGATCAATGGAGCGACAACTGGTTCAAAAATATGCACACTACCCTACGGCGTATGAACTATGGAGTATCCTAGAAAAAAACATTCACTGTCGGTGAAGACAGCCTTCATATCTACTATCTGATCACCAAGGCCGACAGATTGAGCCAAGGACAGACCGAGATTGAGGATTATTACGGTCACTGCAGTTCACTATAGCTTGAAATCAACCGAAGGCAACCAAATCCGATGGAAACAGCAGGTGATATTGACAAATTCAATAAAATTCAGAATGATCATAGATTGTTTTCCTTTATGTCTGGATTAAACAGCATATATGAGTCGATTATTCGAGATCTCCTCAAGGAGAAACCTCTACCCTCAGTTGGAAATGCTTATGCAACGATCCGGAGGGAGGCCACACGAAGAGTGATTCTACACTCCACGACAACAAACAAACCCTCGGACCCATCATCGGGCATTGGGACAGGACTAGTTACCAAAACTGAATACGGAGATCATCAGCCCAGAATTGGGAATCCACAGCCTCAACCGCAAAATCAGAACAATTACTGGACAGATAGGCAATCAGACGGCCGTTTTACAACAAAATCATCCTTTCGCCGGCCTAATGTTCGATGTGAGTACTGTGCGAATCTAGGGCACATTAAGGCAGAGTGTAGGAAGTTGAAGGCATATCCGAACTCACAGAGGGGGCATCGTGATAGTCGCACGACAATTGTCGACGGGAACCACCAAGAAGCAGGCAGCGACGGCGAAATTCCTGTCGTGAACATCGGAATCGCCGGTTCCAGAACAGAAAATACAAGCCGAAGAGAGTCGAATGCCAAAATGTCTGAATCCAATGGATGTACTGTATTAGGTATAAGTCAAAAATTACATATATGCCCTCATAATTATTTGTAGGATGGTCCCGGATCTTATTTGCAGGATGGTCCCGGTTCTTCGGCAAAATTACAAGACGGTCCTTACACTTCCAGTCACCAAATTTCCCGGAAATTACAGAATGTCCCCTGACAATTTGGGCCGGTTTTGCAGTATTCTGGGCCATATTTTTCCGGGCTGGAGCATTTGAACTAGAACAGGATGATGAAATTGAGCCTACGGCAAAAATTGGGAAATCTAACACTATGCAGGGGTGCGATTTTGAGAAAAAACAGGGTAAATGGATTTATGACTGTGGTGCCACAGATACTATTACTTATGACCCGTCAAATTTTCCCTCATTGGGAGCATCCAGCAAAAAGGTGGTTCAGACTGCTAATGGTAAATTTGTTCCGGTTAAAGGAGCGGGTGCTATTACTATTTCTCCTACCATTTAATTATCAAATTGCTTATATGTGCCCTCACTCTATTACAAGCTATTGTCTATTAGCCATGTGTCCAATGAACTAAACTGTGTGATTATGATGTACTCTACTTTCTGTGTGTTACAAGATATCCGTTCGAGGAAGATAATTGGACGTGGCACTAAGAAGGATGGTCTGTACTACGTTGACGAAGTGGACTCGGTATTGGGAGGACACTCTTGACTCATGAATCTAGCTACTCTAAAAGTTGGTTGTGGCACCGACGACTGGGTCATCCATCCCATAAGTACCTTAGTCTCTACTTTACGTTGTGAAACATGCGCTTTATCTAAGAGTCATAGATAGTCATATCCTGTTTCGAACACTCGTGTTCGTCATATTTTTTCGTTAGTACATTCGGATATTTGGGGACCTGTGCCCGTTGTTGGTGGTCAAGGATTTCGTTATTTTGTTCTATTTAATGATGATTGTTCGAGGATTACTTGAGTTTATTTCCTTCGGTATAAATCTGAAGTTTTTGACAAATTCTCTCAATTCTATAATATGATTCTCACCCAGTTCAAAAGCAAAATTCAGATTCTTCGATCTGATAACGGTGGGGAGTTTGTCAACCATCACATGGAGAAATTTGTCCTGGAAAAAGGGATGATTCATCAGACCACCTGCTCCTATTCCCCTAACAAAACGGTGTTGCTGAACGGAAAAATCATTTCTTGCTCGAAATTACAAGGGATCTTATGATTGAGTCAAAGGTCCCAAAATTTTTCTGGCCTGAAGCCGTGTCGACTGCTACATATCTGGCTAATCGGCTCCCTACCAAGATTCTAGACTTCCGAACCCCGATCAATGCCCTATCTGAGTACTCTCGTGTTCCTTCACCACTGACTATTGCTCCTCGAGTGTTTTGCTGCACGGTGTATGTTCACATCCCTAATGTCAATCGGATGAAATTTGACCCTTGCTCGGAGAAATGTGTGTTCGTTGATTATGGAAAATCCCAGAAAGGGTAATGATGTTACAATCCCATCATTCGTCGGATGTACGTTACCATGGACAGTGACTTTGTTGATACGGAGTACTTCTATCCCAACCATATACCTACCCAATCAAGGAGTTGGGGAGAGACTCTTTCACTCGACATCCTTGATTGGTTGAGCCCTTCGTCCAGGGAGATGCCACTATCTACGGTTATGCCTCATGCACCATCGCCTCCATCTACTGCATCCCTACTCCCGTCCACATCCTCTCATGTGCCTCACGCACCAGAGCCACCCGGGTCCGTCCATGAGTCAAGCAGACCACCCACTCTGGAGCACGACGGCGAAGTAGTACAGCCAGACTTAGCAGAGCACCCTCATATATCTTCTCCGATGGATACTCCGATAAGTACACTTGTCCCTGATTTGGATAGCCTGGATGTTTCAGTTTTGTCTTCTGACCATGGTACAGGACCTCAGTACTCGTCACCTATCCCTTCTCGAGTTCTTCCTGATAGGTCTACCCAGGGGATTCCACGGAAGAGGTACACTCCAGAGCATGACCCAAAGACTAAGAGATACCCTATCGCTGATGTTATGAGGGGGAGCATGTCCACATCCGCGCAGGCATTTGCGGCTGCTGTATATAATGAGGATATTCCTCGCAATGAGATAGAAGCACTACAGATTCTGGAATAGAAACAGGCTATGGAGATTGACATGAGTGCTCTTGAGAAGAACATAACTTGGAATATATGTGATCTGCCTTCGGGAAAGAAAATTGTTGGGTGTCATTGGGTCTACACTATAAAGAGGAAAGCTGATGGCTCGATCGAGAGGTTCAAAGCCCAATTAGTGGCCAAGGGATACACTCAGACATACGGAGTGGACTATTCAGAGACTTTCTCTCCAGTGGCTAAACTCGATACTATTCGGGTTTTGTTCTCACTAGCGGCAAACCTAGATTGGCACCTTCACCAGTTTGATGTGAAGAATGTGTTCCTGCATGGAGATCTATCTGAGGAGGTTTATATGGCTCCACCACCTGGTTTCTATCAAAATTTCCGTTCCCACGAAGTATGCCGATTGAGAAAAGCCTTATATGGCTTGAAGCAATCACCTAGGGCTTGGTTTGGGAGATTCACTGTTGTCATGAAGAAATGTGGATACTCTCAAAGTAATTCTGACCACACTCTATTCCTGAAGCATAGAGCCCAGGGGATCACGTGTCTTATCATCTATGTCGACGATATGGTTATTACTTGAGATGATGTTGATGAGATTGAAGAATTGAGGAAGAATTTGTTTCGAGAATTTGAGATGAAGGATCTGGGTATGTTGAAGTATTCTTTGGGCATTGAGGTGATGCGATCTCAACGGGGGATCTACATTTCTCAGAGAAAGTACATTTTGGATCTTCTCGCTGAAACAGGGTTACTTGAGTGCAAGCCGGTTGACACACCCATACTAGCAAATCTTGGGTTAAGGATAGTAGACAAAGCTGAACCAGCGGACAAAAGCAAGTACCAGCATCTGGTTGGAAAGTTGATATACCTCGCACATACACGATCAGATATTTCCTATGCAGTTGGAGTTGTGAGCCAGTTCATGCACAATCCCTAGAAGGACCAAATGGAGGTGGCCCTAAGAATACTACGATACTTGAAGGGGTCCCCTGACACCGGTGTCCTATACAGTCGACATGGGCACTTAAAGATTGAGGCATACACTGATGCAGATTGGACCGGGAGCCATATGGATAGGCGATCCACATCTGGGTACTTTACCTTTGTTTGAGGTAATCTTGTCACTTGGAGGAGCAAAAAACAGAAGGTAGTTGCAAGGTCTAGTGCTGAAGCAGAATTCAGAGAGATTGCTAGAGGAGTGACCGAGGTTCTATGGCTTATCAAGTTGATGACTGAGTTATGATTTCCACCCGAGGATGCATGCCCCTTGATGTGTGAAAATAAGGCGGCAATCCACATATCCGAGAATCCATTCCAGCATGATTGTACCAAGCATGTTGAGATTGATCGTCATTTTATCAAGGAGAAACTTGAAGGCAAGATTGTGAAACATCCATTTGTGAGATCTGAGGACCAGTTGGCAGACATCCTGACGAAAGCAGTCAACGGTCGTGCCTTCCATGATGTATTATCCAAGTTAGGCATCAGAAACCCGTCATCTAACTTGAGGGGGAGTGTTGAGATTATTTAGAATATTGTTGTAAATAAGGTAAGGATAATGTATTTGAATCCTTACCTTATTAAGGGATCCCTAAATAAGGGGGATTGAGGGAATTATGGGATCATGGGACTCATCCTCCTCCCCTATATATTTAACACTCCAAAAACCTAAAAAGAACAAGAAAAACAGAGGCGCCTCAACCTCACCGTGTTATGAGTAGGGATTTCTCCTGAATCACGTAAATCCATGTATTGTTCTTATATTTTCGTTACTTCCGCGTTATGACAATTTAGATGTGTTGTCAATTTTTTGGGGATGTAGCTTCGTCTGTTTGATGTAGCATGTCTTGTCAATGTAGATTCCCTTATTGATGCTTTGTGATATGTCTGATGTTGCTATGTTTTGCCCTAAAATCCTCCTTTTCCTACAAAATAAATTCAGATAAAGATAAAATTATTGTGTTTATATCCTTCCTTTCCCATTCATCAAGTTCTCTTTTCCAATCCCATTTCCATCTCCATTCTCCCTCAACCCAGTCCCCAATTTCCGATATGAATGCACTCTTGTGTTTACACTTTAGGAAAAGACAAGGAAAAATAGTAGATAAGGTATTGTTTTTCACCCATTGATCCTCTCAAAATTTGATACATTCTCCATTTTCTACTCTTAGTACCCCACTGATTTTGATTAAAAAAAATCTTCTTGGAGGATCTTTTGCAAATCGAGCTACCAATGGGAGCTTGATGCTCCCTCTTCTTCTCCCTCTCCCCTCACAACCCGAGCTCCCTCATTTTTAAGTTCAAACAACCTGCCTATTTTATTTTCCATCTTTCTCCTTAACGAGATCTAATCATCTTCTACCAAAGATTCTCCTTTCCATCAACAACTTAAGTACCCCATTTTCCCAACATAGATTTGTTACATATGTCCAGATTTTTAACTCCCAGGCATCAAATGATTTGGATTGACATAATCTGTTCCACGAGATCCAGTGTATCTTCCTGTAATTGTTAGTTCCTCCCAGAAGAAAATTTTTCTAATCTTGTCTAATTGGTTCAAAGTAGTCGTAGGGGCACGGTAAAAGGTGAAGTAGTAGCATGATAGAGCATTTAGGATCGAGTTAATAAGCACAATCATACCTTCGATAGATAGTGCTTGATTCTCCCATTTATGTAGTGATCTCTTGGACCTGTTCATTATTGGTTTCCATGTATCATTTCTCTTAGGATTTGCACTAACACGCAAACCTAGGTAGATTATGGGTAATTTGGCAACTGTGCAATGTGGATAGTTTGCCATTGTCGCTTGACATGGTCCTCCATGTGTATTCCTGTCAACCCACACTTGTCAAAGTTGATCCTTAGGCCAGATATTAGTTTAAAGTTCACTAGGATGGCCTTTATGCATATGATGTTCTTTCATGATCCCTCTACCTAGAAAATAGTGTCGTCCGAAAATTGTAGATGAGACAGTTTAACTCTGTCATCTTCAATCTCCATAGGGTCAAGTATAACATACCCAAATTTTCCATGCAACATCCATAATATAAGTTCAGCAATGATGATAGCATAACAAATAATTGTGGATAGTTTTGAGGAAGTCCATCCTCTACATGACATAAGAAACGTAACAAGGAAAATACGGCACAAGAATCCTCTCCCTCATTCCAGCTAACTTGTGGCTACCCTCGGTTTTGACCTGGATTTGTAAGTACGGATACAAAATACGGCATCCGTGAGCTTAAAGCTCAGCAAGTAAATGGGCAAGAAGTATATCAGAAAGTTTCAAAACGTGAACTAAATGCAGGAAAATGTAAAGTTCTGACTTTTGGAAAATAATGGAAGTATGTCTAACAACTTATACTGACGATAAGAAAACCTACGCAGACAATGCAACCTCAACCAAGGCCACCAACCATAGAACTCCTCATAACCTTCCACCTTTCACCATACAACTCTATCATGACGACTCCCCACTCCTAAGTCCAAAACTCAACACGAATCGATTCAAGCTGCCAACTACAGAGCTTGAGGTCAATGAGGCCTTAGCCAACCTAAAACTCCACCAACCATCACCACAGCTTATTCAAGAACATCATCAAACAGTTTTTGAAAATAATAAGTTAGACACTAAAGTTTCAAAACACTCAATTACCACCAATCCAAATAATAAGCTTATTCTCCTATTGACTTTCTCCCACTTAATTAATTATACCTTTTTTCAGCAATAGATCTACACTGAGTATTTTTTTATTATTGTTCATCTCATATGAATTAATAACTAATTATATATTTCAAAACACACACAAATTACTATAGTTTTCTCAGGGTCTGATTCCCATGCACAATTCATTTGTACCATCAATCGTCGTCAAAATTAGTTGCACAATTGAAAAATCCATGCATAGGAGATCAAAAGCGTCATGTTCTGACGTGATTCCGATGCCGAAGTTACCGAAATTTTCTAAAACCCTATTAAGGAATACTTAACCCGAGGGAAAAGAGTTTTAGAAATTCCCAACGATGGAGTCGTCGGAACCACGTCAGAACATGAGTCTTTTGATCTCCTAATCATAGGTATCTCAATGGTACGACCAATTTTAACAACGAGTTTTTGCATGGAAGATGTGTGTTCGGATTGTGCACAATACGGCTATGCAAATGAACCTTACTAAGTTTCTTGGATATATATGCATAAAAGTTCGAGGTACAATTTCCAAAAAATTAGTGAAAGACTCGCCTCTATCAGAATTCCAACATTAATATGAAATTTATGTATAAAATCAAAATCCTCATATTTCGATATAATTTCAATAAATTCAACGCCGAGAATTTTGAAAATCTATTCCCTTAGAATTAACTATTATTTTATTAGAATTTATAAATTTCCAAACGAAAAAAATCAATATCACTCCATATTCATGCAGTATGATAACTATAACTCCAAATTGTGTTGTACCGAACAATCCTATTCAGAATGAGAAGATTACGCATTGAACATAATCTCTTCACAAGTTCAGAGGGGTGTATTTAGGTGCCATCCAATAGCCCATGATTTGGGAATGACAAAGGTGTATAGATTGTAATGTGTGTAGATTAGATTCAAGCCTTTTGTGCAGAAAACATGATGAATGATTGCTTCACTTTCTTGGAGTAGTTAACGAGACCACACGCTGTGATCAAGTCCTCAATTTCTTCTTCAGTCAAATAGTTGTAGTTATTCGTGATCCTCTGCCAAAAACATGCAGAAGCAGCCGTCACAAAGTATATAAGAGCAGATTCCAATCGGATTTTGATAAAGGACACGAATGTGTCAGACACGAAACATGCACATTATCTCACTCACAACCGGTGGAGCCCACACACACACCCATGCATGTGTGTGTGTGCTTAGGCAAATTCGTACCAATTTCGTGCATCTTTTCGTGGTATGTATCATTGTCCATTCCAATCCAAGAGAGTTGAAGTTCTATTTTATGAACGATGTGAGGTCATCTATTTGATTCTACTTCTAATCCTTCAATTTTTGTTTTGATAGGTAATGTCGATGAGGGGATTTGAAACTGTGACTCTTGAGTGCAATTATCACTCCCATTTGACAGTGTGTTTGTTTCTAAGAGTGGTCTCAGATTGGTAAAGAAAGTACCTGACGGAAAGGCCTTAATAGAGCAGGAGTCGATGGACTGACACGAAGGAAAGTAGTACCCACGAAAACGCCTCCACTTCGTAATATTCGATTAATTTCAGCAATCTGATGCATACACAGAACAAGTGAAGATCAGAGGTATACTGTATGTTACGCTACTGAGTCCATGTGAGTTATCGAAATAGAGAGGTCAATATGAGGTAAGCATCTCCAAGAAAAAGGAACAAATGATATCCACAATTACATGGGTACAAAAAAGGAGAAACAGCCAGACAAAATGGGATAGCTTTCGCGTATATCAGCTCGAACATAAGTATAGCAATCGAAAGTTCAAAGATTGATCTACTTGAAGCAGTCAAAGCAGTTTACAAAACCAAACCAAACCAAACGTACTCAGTAAATCCCACCCTTATACATGGATGTACGCAATCATACCCCACCCCTTAACAGGATGGAGCCTCAAAGTCTACTCGAACACTTACTGCATTGGAGGGAGATGGCCAGCAATGTAGGGCCGCACCAGCATGAACAGCATGGATAGAACCAGATAGAAAGGGAAGTCTGGAAACATCAGCCCTCACCAGTGCCAAATTCCTGTGTATGGGAAAAGAACAGGATTTAAATGTGTTGAAAAGATCCATTTTTCAAGTGAGAAATTTGGAAATAAGGAGGGATGCACCCACGAATTTAAGATAGTATCATCAGTTTTAATAAAATCAAAAGTCTGGCGAAGCATATTTTCCGAATAATCAAGTGCGATGACTATCGAATAGTTCCCTGATTTGGCAAACTTTCTGGAGAACAAACCACTGCCACAGCTAACGTCTACAAGTATTCCGCCTTCAGCTGGTTTAAAGTATTCCTGGGCCATATTGAACTGCGAAATTCCGAACGACAGTTGAGCATATATTATCAGTATTTGAATGTAAAATAAGCCTGCCACGTAATTCTAGATATCTCCAGGAGTAGTGAAATAGTCCAATAGCACCAACAATAACCCAGAAGAGGGATATTCACAACATAATGCACCTTGCTTGAGGAGAAAACAACACGTTCCGAAAGAGGAAAATATGAGCTTCCTCACAAGTGTGACAACAGAAATAGGCAACTAATATAGAAGGTATTTGTATAGCTTAACTTCCTATATTAAAAAGTGTATGCAGACGCTGTGAAGGTGCTCATTAAGCAGAAAAGACATCAATGAAGTCACCATTGGCTTAGAGCGGTATGTATAAATCATCCTAGGTCGTAAACCTTTGGTATTTCGCCTATAAAAATGTAGAGGAAACATCATTTATGAAAAACAATTTAAGATTCAAAGAATTACCGTTTGTTCGATGATGATTCTCAATTATTCATTTCCTTTCCTCCAAATGTGGTAAATACCATAAAATTCACTGTTTGAAGTACAAGAAACAGGATTTTACCTCTTCATCGGGACCAGGGAAACCACTACGATTGAAGTTCTGTCGCCAGCCCCTCTCATATACAAATGAAACAAGTGGACTCCTGGAAAATTTAAGCACCAATTTCAGGCGAAAGACTGTCATGTATAAGAAGTTCGATACTAGGAGGGGATCAAGTGTCTAGACTATATACACCAATTTCAGGCGAAAGACTCTCATGTAAAGGAAACAAAACTTGTACAACCGACAACTTCGGTTCATTACAGGAGTTTCTGCGACTATATACTCCCCAAAGGAATAAAACATGTACAATGACAACTTAGGTTCATTAAAGGAGTTTCTGCCATTGCCCATACAATAGGATGGGATAAATGATTTAATGCGGAGAGGTAAGTGTTTCATACCTGAAGAGCTCAGTTCCAGGGGGCACAAACTCACGGTACTCCATTGCCCCAGAAGTAACAGTGAGATCAATGTAGATATTCTTGCTCGAATATGCCTTGTTGCATTTCAGACATTTGAAGCCAGACCTATAGATTGCTGGCCTACAACACTAAACTTCAATCAGTATGCTTCCCATAGCATAAACAAACTTTGTTACTATCTGAATTTAGAACTTACAAGTTGAAACCTGAAGGCCCCTTTCGTATAAGTGGCTCATAACAAATGGGGCAAGCAAATAATTCAGCATTCGAAATTTCGCTGTCTTGAATGGTGGACTCCTGGTAAGCATGGCATGCCATCAGCATTTAGCAGTACAAATCAGACTAGCCCATAAACGAGAAACATGTAATTCTGAACAGAAGATGAAATCTTCTTTTTGGTGTAGATTAAAAACCATGAGGTAAACCAAACCAAACCAATCATACCCAGTAAATCCTACTCTTAGCAGGGTCTAGGAAGGGTAGGATGTTCGCAATCATACCCGCCCCTCAACAGCATAAAAAGATTGTTTCCGTGGAGAAACCTCGATACATTAAAAGCCATGAGGTAAAATACAAAAATCATGATATAATTGCGAACATTCTTTCATCTATTATAAGCATCTTCAACACGGAGATCTAGTGATTCTAGTCGTACGGCTAACAAGAGAACTCAAATACTAATACTAATCTAAGCAGCATGTTTTTCGATTAAGATTACAAATGCAAAACATAAACAATCTGCATAAATTTGCAAGCTTTAACAACAAACGATAATAAAAGAAGGAACAGGAAATGAATAAAAATTACAGTCTCCAGAGAAACAGCAGAGCTTGCTCTGATTTTCCAAGCAGGGGATCCAATGGGAAGACGAAGCTGGGAATCACCCAAAATACGAGGGCTTGCTGAGAGTAAAGCAGAATTGAGTAAGAAACTTAGTGATGCATGGCCTGCGAGAGCCATGGCCTACAAATGATGATGATCAGCTTCCTTTGTCTCGCTGTTGGATGATTCTTTACACGATGCATACTCATAGACACAGAATAATCCTATATATATCGGCAATTTCACGACTGATAGAAAAATAGGGGGAAATTTGTGATATTTTCGGTTCGTCTCCGGATAAAATTTGTGGCAATTGTTCGTCCAACGGAGTAGATTTCTTCAAAATCATGTACCATTTGACTGGAATCAGTTCAAAGGAATCACCAAGATCACATTCGCCTATTGCTGCGAGTGTGTCCGTGGTTAAGTGAGGTCAATCTTACTACTACCTAAAAAAAATTAAAAAAGAAAAATTTAAAGGAATCCTTGTTAACTAAATAGTCGTGTGTAAGGTGGCTGGCTGTGTGATTGATAAAGTAACTCATTTTATCAGACTTAGTTTAATAAATTTAGTTGATAAAATGATTGATTTTAGGGTTTACTCATTGATTTTCGTACAATGACATCCAAAAATTACTCAATGATATTATTTTATATTGTTATAATATTTTTTAATAATATTCAAAATCATAATTATTATTAAATAAAAAATACTTTTAGCTTTAATAATTCTAATTTATTAGTTAAATTAATAGTTATTACTTTAAATATTAATAATAAAATTTAGATCAGTAAAAATATTGTAAGGTACGAAAGATTTCGAACTTTTTATATTTTTGTCTATCAAGTATTGTAATGGATTTAAAATACGATAATTGATTTTGGGTCACTGCAATGGCTGAACCGATCGAAATGATAAAAATAAAAATAATAATAATCTATAATTTAAAAGAGCCCAAAATGTTAGAAGTTATAGGAAAAGTATTCTTGAGTCAAGCCCAACCCATTTAAAAAAAGGGAATTGGGCTCAATAGAAATGAAGGCCTCGAGTCCACTTTACCCACCAAAGATGTAACCAGAAAGAGGGTAGATTTGATTAGTACGGAAAGGGTAGGTGCCACGGACGGATCTACACTGCGGCGTTATTTCCAGCCCAGTAATAATTATGGATGAATTCAATAATAAAAAATTATTTAATAATCCATCCGGATAAAAAAAATTCTTTCATTCCGCCTTTGGTAGGTGCCTTATAAGAAATCCCCTTTCTCAGCACTAGGTCATCAATCCTCCATAAAAGACCCAAATGTACCAAGTTATGATCTTTGCGGTTTAGCCGCAAAGAGGTCATAACCTGAAGAGGGTCGCCAATCCCTCGTCCCTGTCTGGTTCATTTGCTATTCGGAGGGTTGGGGATTTAGCAACGGGAAGGCGTATAACAGTGAGGAGGTTCTTCCGCCGAGGGAGAATTCTGGATATTCGGGAGCTAGGGTGAGACGGGATCCTGAGAACTCATGGCAAGAGGGAACATTGAGGTAGGAAGAATCTTGCCTGCTTATTACTTGTGTGCGAAAGTATGTTGGTGTTTATGAAATCTCTGCTACTATTTGTTACAGTTAAGAACCATTTGTGCCACTGTATCATCTAAACAGATTGACGGTCTCTGTGCGATCTATGTGAACCTTGTTGTCGAACTGTCTGTAAGATGGAATGGTTTTTTGGGTGCTCTCGGCTGGAAAACGATAGAGCACCCCGCGACACCTCCTCACATCAATTAGGTGAGCACACACAGTGCGTTCATGTGGGACCCAATATTATTGATGTAATGGCACGTTTCTGGACCGTCGCGGCAGGCAAGAGGTTTGAATCAGGGGACGTTGATTGGAGGCCCTCGTGACCGGCCGTAGGCGGAAGGAGAGTAGCGACGGGAACGGGAGGAGGACGTCCGGTTGTAGGCAGGTGTAGTGTTAGTCAAAGATATGTAGGGGAAGATTTACCCAAATCTTCCCCCAATTTCTCGGGATTTAATTAGCATAAATCCCAGAATTAGTGTCTATCTTGTACCCTATAAATATGTACACTAGATGAACAATGAAGAGTGTGCAATAATAAGCGAGAAACATTTTTTTCCCGTGGACGTAGGCACATTGCCGAACCACGTAAATCCGTGTGTTTGTGTTCGAGTGTGTGTTTATCACAATCTTCATGTAGTGGAGTTGACGCCGGCCGCCTGGTGATCAGGGTAGACGTCCTTCACCATTTCCAAGCACTTCCGGAGGACTGTTCTCCCGCGACACCGTCGTGATTTGCGAGTGAGGTTTGTTTTTCGATAGTACTGATTTGCCTGGATGGGTTTAGATGGTCGTTCGGTTTCATTTGTTGAGTTAAGGACCGCTTATTTGGCTTGATGGGTTAGAAACTATCGGTGGTTAAGGTGAAATGTGTTTATTTGCACATTTTTACCTTGAGTTCTGTTATGCAAATGTGTGACTATTTCTTAATATCACGGCAGTGTTGAATGCTTGGGATATTAGAGTTGGAGGTGTTGAATATGTAATTTAATTTGCTTGGTATTGATTTAGAAGAATTCAGTTGGGGTGTGTTCGGTAGCAAGATAAATGAGTTATAAATTCATGATTTTGAAATTAATCCAATTTAATCACATGTTCGGTATCCAATATAATTTTTTTCGGGTCGAAGGATTGAATCCTATGACTCGTTTCTAATCCTGCATTATGTGGGATTACTCAATCCCTACAAAATGGGCTGATTATTTAATTGACAACAATCCCACTTACAAATTACTTATTAATCTTCTACTTCTTAAATAAATTACACAATTATGTCATCCTTATTTCAAAACCTACCTCCAGACTACAGGAAGGAAAGCGCAAGTTCTTCTTTCCAGCAAGCATATCACTTTCAAAATCTACTCTTTAAGAACAACAAGTTCTTCTTCCTTCCCGCGGCGCAAGTGAATTTCAGGTTAGAGTTTTGCCCTCAGACTCCATGGAGATTGGTCTACCTACTTAGAGAAATACACTCTTTGCAGAGATGGTATTTACCACATGGTATGCTGTGCAAGCTCCATCGGTGTGGTCGTTTCTTCATTCCTTTTTTTTTCAGTATTTTGCTTATCAAACTTGTCAATCATTTCTTGATTTACTAAGAGTTATGCCTTTTGGGCTCTTTGAATGATGAACATAAAAAATGGGTATTAATGTAAATTCACACAAAATTTAATTATTTGTCAATGTTATCCCGCTACAAACATGAATACCGAACAGTGATTGACTTATCCTAAATTTTCACAATCCCATTCAATCCATATAGTTATTTATCTAGCGAACGAGTTGATTAATCCTTAATCTCAAGTAATCCCACATTGTAGGATTAATTAGGATAGAGTCTATCTTGCTACCAAACACACCCTTGTTAGTTGAGTCTCTTCCTGCCGAAATTCCCGTACTTCAGGTTTTGAAATTATTAAAAAATGTGGTTTTTATTCTAACGGGTCATAACTTTAGGCCTTGCGATAAATAGATAATTATGGGAGTTTCCTTGATGTTCTTGATGTGGAAATGTTTATGTGATGATAGAGTTACTTCTGTATCTACCTTGCCGATCTTCCTATTGGGCCCTTTGTGGCTCACGGTTCCTATTTGTACAAAATTTGTTTGCAGAAACTGTCACCACGACCCCGGAAGGCAAAAAGTAGACGAGTCGCAGAATTCGAGTACTTACGTGGAGTCTTATTATGTATTTGTCCTTGAATTATTATGCTCGTATCTATTAGAGATACCTTGAGACTGTTATTCCGTGTATTAGATTTTGCACGAACCTATGTATTTTGACGTGTGACTGTACGTTTGAACTAGCTATGTATAACAACTTGGGACACCTTTTTAATATTTACTGGGCTTGGGTGTGGTCCGTAGACCCCACTACCATAACGGACCCAATATTTTATATTACTAAAATGAGTTCGTTACAAATATTATTGTAAATTTTCATACATCCAAAAAAATTAATCAAATTTAGAACAATAAAGTTAAGGGTAAAATTGGAATGAAAGACTTATAGTCACATTATTTTTTAATCAGGTTAAAAAATATCTTTTTAAATCAGTCACCTTATAAAACAATCTTATAAGACAACCTTATAAGACAGAAAGTGAACGTTCACGTAACAAACTTATCTTGTCAAATTAACTTATAAGGCAGAATAGACTGATAAGGTGACTGATAATGCGACGCTAAACACAGCCAATGTCTCCGTCCTGCCTAGGCTGTCCAAATTACTCATGGGTATCGGGTTATCTGGACCCTACCTGGTATCCGGATCCGATATTCGTCGGGTATCGGGTATCGGAGAAAAAATTGGGTTCGGGTAATGGGTATTGTCGTTTGGGTTCAGATATTATCCGGACCCGAACATTTTTAAAAAAATGAATGATTTAATAGTATAAATTTATAATAGTATAAATTTATAAGAACATTTTTTTATCATTTAATTCATTTCAAATTTATCCTTTGGAGTTGATCAATATATGGGTTCCTGAAAATCTGGCAGGCTCATTATATATCAGTGTTCGAGAAAGTGCTAGGCGAACTCAGAGCAGCCGGGGGCCGCTTAGTGCTTAGGCGGCCTAAGCGCTCGCCTAAGCGAATAAATAAGCGGCCTAAGCGAAAATTCGGACAAAACGAATGATATCATTCTAGCGCCTAGGTGGTGCCTAAATGACCTAGGCGACATACTTATAGAACAGAGCTATATATAGACAGACCACTTACACAAAAAGTTCTCACAACGGGCGTGGGAGAAAGCCAAACAAAAAACTCATGTACCGGAAGTGTAAGAAAATTTGACTGCTTCACCCGGATACTAGCCATGAAACTTTTTAGGTTTTGGGTTGAGTATCCAAAACCCAATTTTAGAGTTTAATTTTAATTTTAATTTTTGGTTTAATGTTTAATTCCTATTTTTCAGTTTAATGTTTAATTTTTATAAATTTGATTATTATTTTGGGGAAAACCGTAAAATTGGCATGTAAGCATATTTTGGGACTGATTTTAGATTAAAAAAATAGGGGGGTTGGGACTAATTTTAGAATAAAAAATAAAATAAATAAAAAAATCAATCTACATATTACCCGTACCTACTATTGAGTACCCGGTACACGCCGGGTTCGAATATCGGGTACCCAAACTCGGGTACGGGTAATAATTTTTAATACCTGATTTTTTGGGTTCGGATATTACAATACTCGGACCCGAAACCCGATTGGGCAACCCTAGTCTTGTCCGAATTTCTGCTTATACCGCTTATAAATGCGTTTACGTCTAGGCTGCCTAGGCGCTTAGCGGCCCCTGTCCGCCTAGCCAGCGTTTTCTTGAACATTACAAGTAGGTTGAAGTTGAACCGGGCTGACCACAACTACCCCAATTTTTTTTAATTTTACATATATATGTTTAAAAAATAAATTTAAATAATTAAGAATTACAAAAAGTATATTTGAATAAATACAAATTAAAGATTAACCAAATACCAAATTTCAATGAGTTTAAGAAAATTGAATAATCGGGCACCGTACGGATGGTATGGACGAATATTGAGGCTTTAAAGTTGTCATCAATCCTGTGAATTCACCGTTGATATAGATAGAGTTATTTTTCACGAATCTGGTGGAGCTGGTCGCTGTAGGCGACACACGGGGTATAGATCTTACCTTTTATCCTGAATAAAAAAATTGTCCAAAACTGATAACCGAACACCAAGTTACGATGTTTTGAAGTTTTTCCAAAAATCAAAATAATTCATTTCATAAATTTTTGCAGTGCTGCAAGTATTCGAGATAACATCCACCTACTCGGTCTGTGCAACTGCCTAGGAAATCTAAGTGTTCTGCCCAGATGGTCTGGGCAGAACAGGCGACAGCCTTGCCGACCCTGGGCACCTAGCCAGGCCATCTAGGACATATTTGGGGCGGCCGACCATGTTTGATCACCTAGACGGTGCTTGGGCAGTCGAAATATTTTGAAAATGAAGTTAACTTCGAATGATGTTGTCATGTCACTATTCAGGGAACAGGTACAACATTACGATGATAAATACAGTTGAATCTTTTGTTTTTACATATTAGGCAGGCTCATGCCAACGAATGTATAAAAAAACCTACAATGATAAGAAAAACAAAAATCAGAGAGGTCAAGGTGGTTCAAAAATCGGTTCGATAGGGCTGTTGACCGTTTTATGGTACTTGTGTCCTAGCTTGAAAATGTTGCACGGAGCCTCTAGTCTAGTTTTGTGTAACATACTAAAATCTGTGTATGAAAATATGTCATCTTTATTAGAAAAAATCAGGAATTCCCACAAGGCATCCAAATGAAACAGAGGGCAATCACATCCTCCAAAACATAGGAAACGTAAATAACATAGTTTGAAACAGGAAATCACACGTCCTCAAGTCCTAAACATAGGAGACTTAATGTAGAATTATTCATAAAGTGAAAGAACCAACAACTCAATCATCCACCCTGCTGTGGCTAGCTCAACTTCTTTCAGAATCTGAAAAATATTGGATGGAGGGAACACACATCCGTGTGTTTAATGCTTAGTAAGGAAAACAACTCGAAATAAATGCTTGTTTAAAAAAATGATATGAGAATTTAAATATATACTACATGCTTTACTCTACTTATCAACAAGACACACATGCTGCATTGGTCTTACAAATGAACAGATGAATGACTTATCAAGGAAATCACAATTCCTTCTAACTGCACCAAACCACATTCTTCATCCACAGGACGGTACACCACACCCGAGCTTCAAGGCTAACACAGATCGATTCAAGTACCACCAACACGAGGTCTCAAATACCCCAACACGGAGCCCACGAGTCAACCACTACCATTAATCAATCATCCAAGATCACACCCTCAACATAAGATATTCATTACTCAATCAGTGGTAATTTCATGTGCATATCTATATGAAAACACTCACTTCACCTCACCATTAAAACCACCTATTGGCCACACAAAATGTTTGAAGGATTTTTATACAAATCCCCACTCCCAATTTCAAAACCAACAGTCCAAGCACCATATTCTGATATGGGAAGGACAGATGCCTGGTAGTCCCGATGCATATGCTGAAAATGAATACAGGTACCAGCACTGGGCCGAGCCGGTACCGGTACATCGGAACCGATCGCGGAGAGAGCTAATACCGATACATCAAATGAGCACCTTGATCGTCAAATTCTGGATCCGCCCCTATCCATGAATGATTCTTGTCTGAACCAGAGTGCAGAGGTCCCCGGAGGACAAAAGGTGCAGCTGATAGGTCTAAATCTTTCATTGGGGATGGGGGCCATTGCCAAGGGGTGTGAAATCTCATTCTGGCCTGCAGGGGTTTACAACTCAGTGAAAAGTCATTTTCATCTGACTCAGACTCCACCCTATCTGCCCATGATCGTCCATCCGATTCCACCAAAATGGAGTTATGAATCCATGTCATTTCATTAGTTAAGATTTGTAACCGTCCAAATAACAACTCTGTCTTAACCAGTGTTTTTTCTTCCACGACAACGAGTTCTCCTACAGTATCAGCTATGGCCATAAACAAGTTCGCGAGCCCATGAGAAAGAAGTCCGACCGTTTACGATCAATTCGGGTCTTGTGTGTGCAGGTGCGCGTGGGAGTTAATTTGGTAGGAATGTGGGTGTCAAATAGATTTTCTCCACAATTCCTATTTAAACTAATGCAACTAAGGTTTCACAACCGGTATGACACAAATACTTCTAAAACCTCCCCTCAAGTCCGATTAGGCAAACCCTGTCGGACTTGAACGTCACACCGAAGAATTTTTAGAAGAGTGGAAGCGTATACATATCAGATTTTTCTCGGGTTACAAGAGCCCATAGAGAAGAAGAGAGCCCGACCATTTACGATCGGTTCAGGTCTCGTGTGTATTGGTGCGCGTGGGGTGAATTTGATAGGAATGTGGGTATCACCATTAAAACCTTGAGTCCAAGGTGATAGATTCTTCCAACAATTCCTATTTAAACTAGTTCAATTAAAGTTTCACAACCAGTATGGGACAAATACTTCTAACATCTCCCCTCAAGTCCGACTAGGCAAGCACTGTCGGACTTGAACGTTATACCGAAGAATTTTTAGACGAGCGGAAGCATATACAGGCCAGATTTCTTCGATCGTTAGACCATTATTGGCTCCGATACCATGATAGAATTTATATAAACTGTGCCAGCTCTAAACACGAGTCAACAGCCGCCCGACCCATCTTACTCGGGTCAACGGGCTTTGAATAAATCGAGCTCAAGGACACCTGGGTCTCGTGTATGCAGGCGTGCGTGTGGGGATTAAGTTGGTAGAAATGTGAGTGTCACCGTTAAACATTTTCATCCCAATACTGTAGAGGGATACCTCGAACTCTTATCCACACTCTGTTCGAGAAGTAGATCGCTTAGGCCGCTTAGGCGCCGCCTAAGCGTTAGTATGTTGCCCACCACCTTGCCCGAATTACCGCTTAGGCCGCTTAAAAGCCCGCTTAAGTGGGCGAATAGGCCGCTTAGGCATTGAACGAGCCCTGGCCACCCAAGATCCACCTAGCGCTTTCTCGAACACTGTATCCACACACCTCTACCGGGTTTCCCGTGCAAGAGTTTCCATGGGTGTAAATTGTCTAGGCATAGCTTGATGATGGTAGCTTTAACCTGAAGGAGTTGAAGCTGCTGCTCCTTACTTGACGTTTTGATAAAAAATCTCACCCCCTTCTAGCTTGAATGCTAAGCATGATTCATATTTGGAAGCAAACATGGTTCTGTTTGTTGGAGAAATGCCTTGCAAAAGGTTAAAATGTGAAGAAGAAATTCTTCTTTGTCCCATACTGGTAGTACAAGAAGAGTTGAGGGGTTTATATACTTTTACTCATTAGGGAGTTGTAAATTATTGTGAGGAAATGGGTCATGCCCACGCGCACTGCCGCTGCTACCTCCCGGTCCGGTCGTGTGTGTGTGCACGCGTTTGGCTTGGGCTCTCCTCCAAAGTACAATATTCTTTTTTGCCCATAAAGATATTAATCTATTTGATTTTATTATATTTAGGTAATTCCTTCTACACTAAAAAGAGAAGATATATATTTGTGAATATGTATGAACAATGTTTACGCGTTTTCTAAACATGGGATAAACATTATTATGATTTTTCGAAACTTTTGAGATCGTGTCTGTTCGAGTCACAGTAAGACTTAAACTCCTAAGCGACGTGTATGTTCGTGTTATAGTGGTAGACGAACTCTTGTGATCTCAGCTATAAATACACCTCAAAGGGGCACTCGAAAATCATCTTTGCAATTAGCAATCCACTCATATAATTCTCTCTTCTCCGGTGTTCTGTTCGAACAATAATTCATCAAGGTGTATTCCTCCAACCTCCCATCACGAATTGCTCGTGTGCAAGAGATAGTTGTGGTAACCTCGGGAGCGACCAGTGTTCTGATGATTAGCAACACGGTCATGCCGAAATTGCTTTCAAGGCAGTGTGCACGTCCACAAACAGCTTAAACAAGGGAAAACGATAAGTTCTCGTACTGATCATTTGCACATACTTACCAACAATTTGAAAGCGATTTTTCTTGCATTACAAATTATCATGTCTGCTACTATTCGTTCTGTTCCTGATCTGTTGAAACTAGAACCCTTAGATGATAGTAACTATAAACGATGGTCCCAAAAGTTATTGATCTTCCTCGAAGCCATTGACGTCGATCGTGTGCTGCTGGAAAATCCTCCTGAAGTTCCAGCAGGAAAGAAGAAGTATGTCATCGGGAAATGGCTCATGTATAGGATGGAAGAAGACAAGCTGATTATGGAGCAGGTCCTCACATACGAGAATCTTTGTGCTGATGTTATTAATGAAGGGATGAAGATCTGTGAGGTGTTTCAAGACAACGTCTTGCTTGAACGTTTTCCACCATCCTGGACAGACTACAGAAATCATCTTAAGCATAAGAAGAGGGATTTGACCCGACAAGAGCTCATTAGTCATATGAGAACCGAGGAAGCAAATCGTCTAAAAGATAAGAACAACTCTGGTTATGTTAATTATTCGAACATTCATCTCATTGAATCAAATCGCCCCTACTACAAGCCACAAGTTGGATTCAAGAGGCCTTTCAATCGTCCTAAGGCGCAAGGAGAACAAAACAAGGTGCACAAAACTCTGCACGCTACGGGAAGATTGGTTTGCTTCACCTGCAACACTCCGGGCCACAAGTCATATCAATGCCCGAAGTGCAGGCCTAATGTAAAGAAGGGAAAACGTGGAACTGGACCACAAGCAAATCTGATTGAAGAGGATGACAAGAATGATAGAGATGATGACATAATTGCAGCAATGATAAATGAAGTCAACTTAATTGAGAACAAGGTTGATTGGATTGTTTATTCTGGAGCAAATCAACACTTCTGCAAAAACAAGGAACTCTTTGACGAACTGGAAGAGACACCAGCTGGACAACAATGCTTCATGGGAAACTCTAGTGCATCTGGTGTGCTTGGCAAAGGGAAAGTCAATCTAAAACTCACCTCTGGAAAAACCCTAAGCCTCAAGGATGTTCTGTATGTCCCGTCTCTATGCCGCAACATCATCTCTGGTAGCCTTCTCAACAAAGCTGGACTCAAACAAGTAGTTGAAGCTGATACACTAGTGATCACTCATAGAGGAAAATTCGTTCGAAAGGGGTATTATAGTCAGCAAGGGCTATTTGTTCTGAGTATATTTTCTGATTCTAATAAAGCATCTACTTCTATTTACATGGTCGAGTCTGTTGATATCTGGCATGGTAAGCTAGAATACTTAAAAATAGCCTTCATGATGCGCCTAAGAAACAAGTCCTTAATACACTCTATAGACGCAAGTGAATTTTCAAAATGTGTTGTGTTTGTTGAAGCGAAACATCCAAAGAAGCCCTTCAAAGTAGTTACTGAGCGACACACTGAACTCCTTGGTCTAATTCATTCTGACCTTGTTGATTTTAAGAGCACAAGAAGCAGAAATGGTCATCATTAGTATGTGACCTTCATTGACGATTATTCGAGATACTGCACAGTGTACTTGTTGAAGTCTAAAGATGAAACTGAGGATGCGTTTATAAAGTACAAAGCTGAAGTGGAGAATCAGCTAGAAAGAAAGATCAAGAGACTAAGATCTGGAGGAGGTGAATATGGCTCCGTACCGTTAAAGGAATTCTGTGAGAAGAATGGTATCATATATGAGGTAAGTGCTTCCCGCACACCTCAACAAAATAGAGTAGCTGAGAGAAAGAACCGAACACTCAAGGATATGATGAATGCTATGCTGCTGAGTTCAGGACTATCTTATGATATGTGGGGGGAGGCAGTTCTAACTACATATTATGTTCTTAATCTTGTACCTCATAAGATGTTGGACAAAACTCCATATGAGCTATGGAAGGATCATTCGCCAAATCTAAGCTAACTTCGAGTTTGGGGCTGCTTGGATAAAATAGGAATTCTTGACATAAGAAAAACAACAATTGGACCCAAGACGTATGACTGCGCATTTATTGGTTATCTAGAAAATAGTGCTGCTTATAAATTTCTATCTCTAAGTGATCGCACTATCTCGAAGTCAAGAGATGCTGAGTTCTTCGAGGATACCTTTCCTTATAGGAAATCTGATGCTTCTGAACCAGTTGCTGCTGTTAACTCTGAAGAGCCAAGCTCGTTGCCTGTAACCAGTGGCGAATGTAGCCCAGTGCCCGGGGGGGCCAGGCACCCCCAACCCAAAAAAAAAGAAATTTTGGGTCTATAAAAAAAATTTGAAGACCAATTGAATTTGTACAAAAAAAAAATTTAGAAGCCCAACTTACGGTTTAGAAATTTAGAAACCTGTTGGGTCTTACTTCGGCCATTCCAGAATCGTGTCGGTCTTCGGCCGTCGTTCGTTGCTTTCTTCAAGTTCCATTCTACTTCCAAGCTTCCCGTTCGGAATTCGTTGGCCATTGCGGACTTGCGGTTCGTCGTGTTCGCCAGTCGGTCATTCCCTGCTTGCTTTGTTGCTGCCGTGCTGGTAAGTTTTCCAGATTGATAAAACTTGTATAATGTATTACTGATAGCAATTAGCATTAGCAATTCTATTACTGATATGAAACTTGTATTCTGAATTGACTTCTGTTTTGCATGGTTAAGATCTTATTTCGAGCTCAATTTTCAACTTTGTGTCCATTTTTTGTAAACCAGTTAACAATTCTAGTTCTCTATTTTGCAATTAGCAATTCTATTACTGATAATGATTTTACTTCACTGTTTTGCAATTAGCAATTGTATTGGAGATTGCTAAATTATAATTGTTTTGCTAACTTTGTATAAATTATAATTGTTTTGCTAATTTATGCATTTAATTGTTGAATGTTCCTATTTTATTATTAGGTGTATCATTATGAAAAAAATTACTAATTTTTTCGGGAAGATCCCTATATAATTGAAGAGTCGTCATCTGCTATTGAAAATGAGAATGAGGGTGATAGCAGTAAGAGACCTCGGATAAGTAATGTGTTATTGGATAGTAATATTATTGGTGATCCGGGAAAACGAATACCAACAAAAAATTATCCTTTAAAATTTAGAGATGATCTAAGAAGGCTTTATGTTGCAAGAGGTCTGATGCAACCGCATTGTAAGTTTCCACAGTGTATTTAGTGGCAAAAAAGAGCATTTCAAGAGACATGGTTTGAGAAACATGATTGGCTAGAATATAGTGAGTGTCTTGATGCCGCTTTCTGTTTTCCTTGCTTTCTATTTGGCGAAGGATTAGGTCATAAGTATGGAGATAATGTTTATACTATCACTGATTTTTGGGGATGGAATAAAGCTTTAGAAAAATTTAAGGAACACAAAGGAGGATTACATTGCATACATAATGGTGCTGCCATTAAGTATTCTTGCTTTAGAAACCAAAGGGGTGGTGTGGATCATATGTTTATGAGAAAAGGTAAAGAGGAAGAAATTGATTATCAACTCCGGTTAACCGCAGTTGTAAGTGTGATTAGAATATTGTTGAAGCAAGCTTTATCTTTACGTGGACATTGTGAGTCTGTTGATTCAGCTCAAAGAGGTAACTTTTTAGAGTTTTTAGATTGGGATGCCAAGTTAAATGTAGAAGAAGTTGATTGCTCCAAATATGAAATATCCAAAAAGAAATTATTAATGCTTGTGCTACTGAGGTGAGAAGAGTTATTGTTAATGAAACTGGAGATAAGTTCTTTTCTCTTTTGGTTGATGAATCCCGAGACAGCTCAATTAAAGAGCAAATGTCCGTAGTTTTGAGATTTGTGAATGATAGTGGAGAAGTAGTTGAGCGTTTGTTGGAATTGTTCATGTTACTGGTACTTCTTCACTTTCTTTGAAAAATGCGATTGATGATTTTTTTGTGAACCATGGATTATCTTTGTCAAGGCTTTGAGGGCAAGTTTATAATGGAGCTTCTAATATGCGCGAGGAACTTAATGATTTGAAAACAAAGATTTTAGAAGAAAATAAATGTGCATATTATATTCACTGTTTTGCACACCAACTTCAATTAGTGATTGTTGCCACCTCAAAAGAAATGATATTTGTGGATCATTTTTTTGATTATGTTGCTATAATTGTAAATATGGTTGGAGCTTCATGCAAAAGGAAAGATGCTCTACTTAAGAAGCACTATAATGATCTCGTTCAAAAGTTGGAAAGTGGTGAAATTTCTACGGGAAAAGGTAAGAATCAGGTGACGAGGTTAGCTAGAGCGGAAGATACTCGATGGGGTTTTTATTTTAAACATATTAGTCGTATTTTATACATGTGGGATGCAGTGAAAGATGTGTTTGGTGCTATTTTTAAGGATGCTACTAACACAAAGAATAGAACTAGTGCCACCGGTTTGCTCATTCACATGAATTGGTTTGAATTTGTGTACATTGCTCATTTAATGGTAATGTTGTTGGCAAAACACAGACAGTGTCAATAGCTCTCAACAAAAGACGGGGAACATAGTTCATACTTTAGCTTTGCTTGAAAGACTGAAAAGTGAATTGACGAAGTGTAGAATGGATGATGATTATAGGGCTGAATTCTTGAAAGATGTCACTAAATTTTGTTCTGATCATAATATATTGGTTCCTGAAATGGAGAGTATTATGTCGGGGCGACTTATTTGGTAAAAGACAGTTGATGGATCACTAAAGACATATTATCATTATTATCGTTGGGATATCTTCAATGAGGTATTTATCTTTTACTTTACAATGAGAATTTTATAGTATATATAAGTACTAATTATATGATCATCTTAGATTTTTGATCTTATTATTCGAGAAATGGATAATTGTTTTGCTGAATCGAAATCAAAGCTACTTATATGCATGAAGTGCCTTGATCCTAGTGATTTATTTGCCAATTTTGATCGTAATCAGCTACTTCGTCTATCTGAGTTTTATCTAGATGATTTTGATATTAGCGATAAGTTTGCCTTAAAAAGCGAACTAGATCAATATATTGATACAATGCGATCAAAAG